>PYAF01001934.1:2975901-2991081 GCA_007407185.1 Glycine tomentella
TAACTTATGTGTACTTGATACAACACAGTGACTTATAAAAAAAAAAAAAAAAAAAAACTTTTGTGTAAATAATACTACAACAGAATGACAGATTTTTGTATCTAACAATGTCTTAGTTTGAAATCAAATTTATATAAAGGGACTAGTCCTCTCTAAAGGAGTGAACTGTAGTCTAAAATTTTGAATTCTCGGCGAGAAAGACAACCACATTAAATATGACAACGCCGCAAAAAGATTATCCAGAATTATTGAACTATATATGTGTAAATATTAAAATATATATATATATATATATATATTTCATCCTATAATATACTCATTTTTTATTTTAGGTAACACTAAAAATGTTGATCATATAGCTATAGTATTGGAGCATCATAGGGAAGACGCTAAGGTTGTAACTACAAAAATGGCCAGGGAAAATCATGAAGTAAATTCTTAAAGGAATCAAAAAGTGTGAAAAGTTAAAATGGTTTTATCTTGGCCATTGGATGAAATATGAAGCTTGATCCATCTTGTGCAAGAATGGCCCACTTCAATCCGAAAGAATCAATATAAAGAAACATTCATGCAGGTACATGATAGTAAGTTATGGTTATAGTGAATAAACCTGTCTGAGCATATTATGGTTATCACTAGCTTTGGATGATAGTGACTAGGGAAAATGTTATGGCTTGACTATGCATGACTGATTATGCACATTAAGTTACATACAAAGATGTTATAAAGGACGATGGTTTATATATGCATATTATGGTTTTTCTTTACCTTGAGATTTTCATTACAAGTTTATGCATGAATGGTTATGACTATAAATGATAATCTTTAATGATGATGATAATAATAATAATAAAAAAAAAAGGTGTATTCATGTTATAAACATGTTTTCCATACACGTGACAGTTTAAAACATCTACTTAATTAATGTCCAAATAATTTTCATTCCAATTAAACTAGGCATTAACCATGTTAAAATAATTTTCATTGATATGAATAAAGTAGCATTGGGAAAGATACTAAGAAAAATGTTAAGTGCCAAACAAAGTTAAAAAAATGTTAAGTGTTGGGAAAGATACTAAGAAGAAGTAAAAGTTTAAAAATATAAGATAATTAAAAAATATATTTAAGCCAAGAAAAATGTTAGTCCAACACACCCGTATACACTTTATAACACTACTTGCCAAGTGCCTTGATTCCCTAAACTTGAAATGCAACAAGATAAAAAAAAAAAAAAAAAATTGTAGTCAGAATGTGCTAGCTAGTGTCCCTGGCTTAATGCAATTACATTCTCCTTTATGCTCTTGTTCATATTCTTTGTTTTTTTGCTTCCTCTGAGACCAACAACTGATTCGTCAGATACCCATCGTCCTCCTTCTCCCACGAAAAGAGCAACAGCCATAAGAGAGTTCTTTCTCATGCATTCTGCAAAGTGCAAACACAATGTATGTCAATCAGCCGTGTTAAACAAAGCCGTTCCTTCCAAGTTCCAACTACATTGTAGACATTCATCCACCCTCTAAAATATTCATCGCATAAAATAATGCATAGCATTTTCTCCCACTTTTATTTTCTTTTCTTTCTTGCTTCCAAACATACATCCCTAAAATAAACCATTCTCCATAGTTCCCCAACTAAAGTAAATGCACTAACAATCATCCAGATACTAACTTGCTACAAGACCATGTGTGTGCCTCAAATTTCAAAACACTTATCATTTCTCACATTGCAGAAGATGCAAACCACTTTAATCAATTTATGTAACACTTTTAGGTAAAATCATCACTCATCACTCATCACACTAAGCATTTCCTTTGCCATGTTGTTCAACTTCTTGTTTCTTCCTTGCCCGTTGATTTTCTTTTTCAGCCTGAATGATTTTAGCATTGAGTTATTTATTTTGCTCCTGCATAAATAGATTGTCAAATAGCATAAATAATAGCCTATTCTGATACTGACAATGATGCTTTAACGTCATTTACAAAGCTTAAAAGCAGGTGACACAAACCTTTAAATCATCAGCTAGTTTCAATACATTTTCCTAATCATTTTGTTGCTTCACAGCAGCAAACTTAAGAGTGCTAATTTCCGTTGCATGCTGAAAAACAACAATTGCTTGCAATGTTAAAATAAAAGTCACATTAAATTTTTATTTTTAATATAAATAAATATTTTTTTTTAATTTCGTCTTATTTTTCATTTTCCTTAAGTCATAAAAGAGATTTTATGATTAATATTTTTGAAAACTTTATTTTTAATTGAGCTAAATAAAGTTATGTGATGCAGCCGATCTTATCTAATGAGAAAACAACTTTGTTATTTGTTGTAATCATTTCTCAAAAAAGAAAAATTGTAGTATCGTACAACAAATCACTTTGTTGCGCAACAATCTTCATTAAAACATGACATAATAACTTATTAACCCGTGATTCCCTTCGAGTGTAAAATGGATTTCCCATATCCTTTTATTTAGATTTCTAATGATTTCGAATTTCTTTCAAAATAAGATTAAAAACAAAGGAACAGTTGTTAAATTTATTAAAGGATTTTTTTTTACAAGAAATTTAATGCGTATTTGATTTGGCATTAGAGAATAATTTATTAACTTTTGACTGAAATAATTTTGAGTAACTTTTATATTTAATCCAAAATTTTATATTAAATTTTACTAGTAAGTTGATTTTATAATAAAACATTCAAACATAAATCCCATCATTTCAAAATCAATTTTAATCAAAACTACTTTTATAAAATCAATTTTATCAACATTTATCCAAATATACTTAGTAAAATAAATTAGTCCTCTCTAAAACAGGTGAATCATAAGAAAGTGTGTTTGATTTCATATTAAAAAATTAATTTTATGTCCAAAATTAATTTTAGATTCATTCATTTGATTTCATGTTATAAAAGATTTTAAAATTGATTCAGATCCATAATTGATTTTGATTTAAAAACAATTTTTAAGTTAAATAAAAAAATTTATACATAATTTTACTCTTAACTTAATTCTAAAATAAAAACATTCAAATATAAATCATATCATTTCAAAATCAATTTTAACCAAAACCAATTTTACAAACATTCATCCAAACATTTTTGCCAACGTTTGATGTTATTTATGCCGTTAGAAATATAAAAAATAAAAATAAAAAATGCTAACATATGAAAGTACATGTCTTAGAACATGCATTTTGAATACATATGAAGTGTTCTCCATCGCATCCTACTGCTGATGCGATCAAAGTGATATTAAAATTGAAACCTGTCTGAAAAATGGATTGGACCATGATCATCTGCCAAAATTATTTCTCAAGATTTCAGTGTTTTTTTTGGAAAATAAACTGATTTAACTTGTGTGAAAATAATACAACAGAAGATTTTGTATATCTAACAATCGCCTTAATTGGATCAAGGTCGAGAGACTGTAAAATATAATTTGTACCAAAATCGCAATTACTCAAAGAAACACGTTAAAATTAAAAGCCAAATATATAGTCATACAAGTTTAACTTCAATGTCTTCTGCTACACAAGATTACAAAGGCTGTCATTATGAATACAGTTTGCTTCTCGGCAACAGGCATCACAGAAGCTAAGTGCCAAGTGAAATGAAATAGCTTGACATTATCATAAATTACTTAACCTAAAACACAACCGCTAGGTTTGCTGCTCTCCCAATACGGATGCATGCTACCAGGCTGCGATGCATAATTCTCTCGCCAAAACCAACATCAACCTTTCAGAAATACAATCCTTAGTTACATGATAATAATTGAAACAATAACACTAATCATATAAAAAGGTGGGAGTTGTGAATAATGTAAATTAACCACTAATTTCTTGTTACCAATCATTAAATAAGCCACATACCAATAGCTTTTAAAATCTTTTTCTTTCTATGATCTAGCTATAGCCATAAAGTTCAAAAGACAAATGCAGTAACCTAATATGCTTATAAACAAACCTTCATGTCATTCCCCTCTTGCGTTTAAGAATTTTCCATTGATTCGATAGAAATTGTACTCCTTCTTTCAGAGTTGCTCTTCTTCCTTGTTTATAGTTCCATAACACTGAGGTTAAGTATCGCCCACTAGGATTATGTTCATTTATTTCCAACAAAGCTTCCACCACTGCTTTATATGCCCCTTCACCCAAGTCATTTTTCAACCCATTCAGCTTTTCATCGTCATCTCTAATAATTTCCTGAAATGAAAAATGCATGAAGTCAGATTACAAAGTGCAAGAGTCCATTTTAATATAATTATAGACTAAAATCAATTAAAAACCCTTGTATACATCAAATTGCTATATTAGAATGATATTTGTCATAAAGCAGTAGAAGAATAATTGAAGGGTGTACTTCTGTTCCTGCTTAAAACAAATGCTAGCAAGCAATACACTATTTCAAACACACTCCACCATTTGGTCAAATTTATGGGATGCCCACTAAATGATGCGAGTCCTATCCCCTATTGAATGACTGCTATTTATTATTTAGTGGGACTCACATGAATTCTCACCCAATAGTGGAAATGTTAGAAAGATTATGTTATATAGGAACAAAGGCAGGTAATCTAATTAATTTTAAGGTGGCATCCTGATTTTCCAAGTATCTCAGGATGTGTTAAGAACTGGAATCCGATATGAGTAACCCCTCTTCATTGATATTATTAATCTGTGATAAGTATCAATGTAGGGACTACTGAGTGCATCTCTCATTCTCTGATGCTGTAAAACAGAAAAATACAAGGTAGAAGAATATGCAACTGGTTCGTCAAAGGACCTGTTTCCTCCCACCTAACTTAGGTGGCACTTGGTTTTTTCATTTTCATTGAAAACAGAAAATACGGCAAAAAACATTTTCAAAAAGAAGCACAACTGAAAACACAAAAAGGTCGTTTTCAGATAAAATGAAAACGCGGTGGCACTTATGGTAAATATAATCACTAGCTTTTTTTTTTTCTTTTTCTTTTCTTCTTCAAGCCTTTCGTCGATCACCTCGCCTCCCTGGAACCCTGGTTACTTCTTCAACTCTTTTCTCTTCTGCAACCTCTCCATCCAGTCCATCTCTGTCACTGGGAACTTCGTCATGCTTGTCGCCATCGCCTCACAATCTTTCACCCCCTCTAATTTTCATCCCCTTCACTCAAACATGGGTACAAGACCAGTATTTCGCTCGCATAGTCACATGCGAAGGCGAGGACAGATCGAGTCTGGGCTGATGCTACCACATATTCTCATATAGGTACCACACAACCACCACTAAATCGTTTTTGACCAACACTCTCAATGACGAGGATGAAGGCTTCGAGTGAAGTTGGGGCGCAGACCTTGGTGGGTATCCTCGGGTTTTCAACGACAACAAGTAGATGATGGAGATGCAAAAGAGACATCGAGATGGTGTTTCAATTTGAATCTGTGTTGATATTGAGCTTTGATTTTGATCAAATTTGTTTTGTCTAGTAATTGCTGATAAGGTGTTTGTTGAAATGCTTCAATCAATTTTTCGATATCTTTATATTTTGAAATCAGAAATTAGAAAAAACAAACCAAACACATTTTCTAAATCCTAAAAAATTGAAAATGAAAACTATTTTCAGAAAATGAATACAGAAAATGGAAATAGAAAATGTTCACTCAAACCAAGCACCACCTTAATATCCCTCACCAATCCTTATCAACACGGTATACACTTATGTTCTAGACTATCAGCAAGATATTCACTTTATTTGACATTGTATTCTCCTTTATCACCCACCCCCTTCTTGTACAATACCCTTGAGAAAATGTAAGTTAAATACTCACCTCCCATATGTTACAAGCACCATCATTTGCATATTTGAACATAAACATTTTTTTTGAAATTTTGTTTTATGCTTCAAGCCTTCCAGGCTTACAAATTTACATAGAGAAATCACAATTCCGAAGGGTGGAAATGAGTCATGCTAGGCAAGGCTTGGCCAATTTACCAGACTTGAGTGTTTTTAGAAAGGCCTGACCTGGCCCTTTAAACAGACTGGCCTGGCTTAAAAGGTTATTTAAAAGTTCGAAACATTAAAATTGGCTGCTATTCTTAGTTGCCAGGTCATGCATTATCCAATTAAGCAATAATCACCTATGACTCTTCTAATCAGCACAAACCTTCCTCTACTCCATTAAACATCAGACCCAAAGGGTGCATTCTTCGGTTTCAGTGGGGAAGGGAGGGGGGAGAGCAATTTTTTATTTTTAATTAAAAGAGTCATGTAATGTTTATAATAATAGATAAAAGATTAGAATATTAAATTTATGCCAATCTATTAAATTATTTTCTCATTTTTAAAAATTATCAATTTAGAGAATATGTATTAAAAAAACTGCCCTCCACTCACCCTCCAAAACCCAACTTCCAAACACACCCTAAAATGAAAGGATAAATATAAAGAATACCCTTAGATGACACCAGGTGAAACTAGGAAAGTATTACAGGTTCAGAAAGACAAATAGTGTTCTAATCCAGAGAATGGAGATCATCAAAACATTTGTTGTCTCATTAAGAGACAATAAAGATAAATAACAGAGTGAACCAAGTTTGATTGAGAGTGACAAGCAATGAAGCACATAGACTTCAGAATAATTTCAGGAGACTTATAAATATGTTTAACATAGACACACCTTTTCTTTTCCTTCAACCATGATAACTTTGAATGGATGCCAATCTGGGTCCTTTAGATATTCTTCCCACAATGAACACAGTTCTGAAGCTCTCTCTTCAGCATCCTCCTCATTATATCTTTGCTTCATTGCTTCAAGGAATGGTCTAGTATCAAGTTCCCCCATTCTCTTCAAACGAATATTTCCATGAGATTGTAATTCTTTAATGGCCTGCAAGCGAGAAACAAAGATTACTAATAAATCTTGAAAGCAATATTGGACAGTTAAAAGTCCAAGAAAGCTTCAAAATTGCAACAACAAAAAAAATCAGTACATAACACCCATGATAAAAGTAATGAAAATATAAGCAGAGAATATCCATACAATCATAGTTAGGACTCGTCTGGATAATCAAATGAACCATCAAAAACATTTTGATTTTATTCAAGTCACTTTGCTACCTTGCTATGAATCATAAAAGGAAAAAGTGGAATGCTCTATAAAAATGTATATTTATAACTCAATAACTTATGAGACCTTCATATACACATTAAATGGGCAAGTAAGATCATCATAAACAAACACTACCAGCCCTTGACCCAAGTGAAAGAATAGTTACACTTGACTAAACCTCATTGAGATGCTCTAGCAAATTAATTTGAATAATTAAGAGGAAGATATATTTGAAAAAAAAAAACGCTTACATCAACCAATGCTTGTCGAGCTTCCTGCAGCTCATCATTACTCTCGCGCTCTTTAATGATTAGTGTTTGGTTCAATGCATCTAAGTCTTGAAGTGACTGCTCCTTGTCTCGTAAATCCTTTTGTAGTATATCTACCTTGTTCAGAATTTCGGCATCTTCGTCATCTTCCATGTGCTTCAACACGCTTAATGAACCTTTTAATTGCTGAATCTCCAACTCCAGCTCTTGTTTCATATCAAGTTGTTTTTGAAGCTGAATGATTTTAGCATGGAGTTGTTCTTTTTGCCTCTGTATAAAATATAAATAGCATTAATACTTTATACTATGCCATTCTGGTGCTGATGAGGACACTTTTGGTTATTAACAAAGCAAAAAATACGTAACACACCTTTTGATCTTCAGCCAGTTTCATAACATTTTCATCAGCTTTCATTTGCTCTAAAGCAGCCATATGAAGAGAGCTATTTTTTGATGCATTCTGCAAAACCGATAAATGCCAGCAGTGTTAAAAAAAACCTCCACAAGCTTCGTAAGCAGATTATTATTTTAAATGATTTCAAAGACAGAAAAAACAGATTATGTAGAGAAAAAAAATGATTTGCAGTCCTTAAGCAAAATCCTTAATGAGAGTAAACAGAATCATGGAAAAACAGAAAACCCGTGGCATGAAATTCTTTGGCATACAACTCTAGAATAGGTTGATCACTCTTGTCCGTGTTATCAGAGTTCATTATCCACAAATTCAATGGAAAATAATTTTTCAACCAATCATTTCATGATCATCAAGCCCAATAAATAAAAATGGGAAAATGATTGATCTTGGTAGCAAACTCCTTCCTTGAAAGCACTGAAACATCTACATATCAACCATAATAATCAATCAACCTAAAACAATAATTATTATTTCTTCAATCTTAATTTCACAGGAATTTCAATCATGGTATATTACAGGAAATGCAGCAAAAAAAGAAAAACACTATACCTCCTCAATTTCCTCTGCCAACTTTTTTCTTTCACTTTCGTTATGTGCCTCGCGTTTTTCCAATTCAACTTTCCGTAACTCAAGCTCATTTTTGTGAGATTCCAGTTGCAGTTTGAGCTTTTCATGGTCAGTAAAAATTCTTTGGAAGTGATCCCTGGCACTTAACTGTATTTTCTGTATCTCTGAAGACAAGGAATCATATCATAAAACAATGTGGTTACAACAGATCGCCAGCATTTTAAAATAATAGTCAATTGTTAAGATATAAAATTGAATTACAACACAATATTCTTAAGAAAATAATTTAGCAATGGAAAATCCTATTGTGGCAACGACTACAATGATTCAATCAATAAATGACAATTTGGTCCTATGGCTCAATAAAAATAGATACCTTCATTATAAGCTTGAATGAGTTGATCTTTATCCCTCATAACAAGGTTCATTTTGTCTGTAGTCTCATGGCATCTCACTTCTATCTCTTTTAAGTGCTTATTCTTGACCTGAATAATGTTAGTTAAATTTGAGACAAGCTTATCTTGCCTTCGAGCTTCTTCTTCCATAAGCTCGGATATGGTTTTGACATCGCCCATCCTTCGCAGATGTTCTCCGTAGATACTGTTCATCTTGTAGTCATCTGCCCGGGCAACCCATGCATAAAGGCCAGACTTCGGCCCAGAATTAGTAAACCAATCCTTTTTTCCATGATGATCTAATTCGTATGCTCTTTCAAATGCCAGTGCATTATGTAAGCCTGGCCAGTTTTTATTGAATTCCACAAGAGCAGTTCCAGAGTGACCACGGAAATTCCACAAAGGATTGACTCGAAATGGATTGAAACCCCTGCTTCTGTACTCATCCCTCAGCCTGGAACCGCTCTCACCAACACAGCGTCCATCTTCTGTCCGTCTAGTTGGAATATTAACTACAACTCCAATCCAAGGCCACACAAACTGATCGTTAGAATTAACAGAAGGATCACTTTCATCTTCAGGTTTTGAATCATTTAATGGAACATCTACATTCAAGAGATCCTTTTTCAAATATTTCAGTAAAGCCAAATGATTAGCCTTGTCTCTTGCTTTTCTCTTTTGTGAACTACTCTGACCCACCCCAGAAGCATGTTGAAGGAGCTCCTTGTATAAATAATCCCGTTTTCTCTTTTTAGGGCAGTAGGGACAAGTGAAAGTCTCATCTGATGTTTTCACATCCTGACTTCCACTTTTCAGTTCTTCATAGGATTTATCTTCATATTCACTAATTTCAGATTCACTAATATCAGTATCCTCATCAGAGCTGCTGTGAGCCATTACAGTTCCTGCAAGGCTTATTATTATTATTACACCACCTGAAAGACAAATGTAGTGTTAGAACTGACTGTTGTTCTGTTGCAGTGCAGACAAATTTCATTAAGTATCACATTCAGAGCCGGGGAAAAGCACTGAATTCGAACTGAAATTTTATTACAATCACTTCATCTAATCAAATCCTCCAGTACTAGAAAAATAAGAAATTATAAGGTTCCTACAAATGTGAAACTAGAACTGCACACTATTAAACAGATCAAGCATGAACACACAGCCTGCTGGAACCACAGCAAATAAAGAAATAAATACTGCGTGATAAAAACAACAAAAATAGCATTACAAACAAAACCGTTCAGATTAGCAAGCTGCACTAACTTTCCCGCACTCAAAAAGGGGCATACAATATCCACATTCAGCAGCATTAAAACTGCTCTGGTAGCCACAAAGTTCCACATCGACCAAGGGTCGATTATAAACACTGTCTCCTCTCAACCCACCAAGGTGTGGACAAAAACGTGATGGTCCACCTGACAATACCTCGGATATAGGAACCCTAATGATGTCGGCGGACTTGAGGTTGGAACAGAAACATTGAACACAGACAGTCCCAATTTCTTATCCATGCATGCATTAATCAGCAAACAACACATCAATCACTGTAAAAATTCAAAACAGCCAACAAATCAACGCCTCTAGCACCACAAAAATCAGTAAGTAAACCCTGATTCTGTTTTCCCCTCTTCTCACTCTTAACACTACGTCCCACTAGTTCCGCATTGACCAAGCCCCAATGTTGTTCAAAACAGCTTTCAATCAAAACATTACACAGAGCTTTGGAAGAAGAAAAAAAACATTTACCGCTAAAAATTAAGCAAACTCAAATATGCACCGATAACAGTGGAAAGTATGAGAAAGACTGATGAAGATCACATGCACGAGGGGAATCCAAGTATAGAGGAAAAATATTGACAAACAGGGTGAAAATGCGAGAGAGAATTTGACCTTTGAAAAAGGGAAGTTCCTTTAAAAATATTTTCCCCTCTTCCTCACTCTAACAACATAATATTACATAGAGCTCTGGAAGAAAAGAAAGAAAAAACACATATCACTAACCAAATATGCACCGATGATAACAGTGAAAAAGTATGAGAAAAACACATGCATGAGAAGAATTGAATTATTGACGAATTGGGTAAAAAATGCAGAGAAATTCACCTGAGAAAAAGTGGAAGTTCGAAGTTCCTCCAAAAATGGATCTTATGTGTGAGAGCTAAGAGAAAGAAAGAAAGAAAAGGAATCAAATGAAGTGAAAATAATCGTAAATTCTGAATTTGGGGTTTTGTATTGTATGGAGTGATTATTGACTCTCAACTCAACAGTATCAGTCAGTTCACTCACTCATTCACTGCTGACTAGGGCTTCGTGCTGCTATTGGTTCTTCAGATTTGCCATTTTGCCACGCGCACCCATGACACGTGTTCGAGTTTGGAACTTAGAGTTGCTCATGTACCTAGATGACGTGGAGCTTTTTCATTAGAGCGTGGAAAGAATCGCCCTATTCGCGAGTGCATCCTTACGTGAAAATGAAACAAAGTGCACTCTGCACAATGGTCATTGTCGTTCCCCGGACACAAGCCAATAGTTACTAGTAAATTTTTTTGTTGTTGATAAAAGTAAATGTTATTTTTTTATTATAACAGTTACTAATTGTTTAGATAAGTCATTAAAGGAAAATATAGGTATACTTTCATGTTATGATTACCTATTTCATACTGTAATATTTTATTTTGAGTGAATTTTTCTATTTTTTTAACATCTTATTGTATATAATTTTATTTAATTTTTTGAAGTTTACAACAATTTCATCTGAAAAATATATGACATAATTATTTTCAAATAATAAAAAAAATTAGTTTAATAT
This sequence comes from Glycine tomentella, assembly GCA_007407185.1. Taxonomy (NCBI): domain Eukaryota; kingdom Viridiplantae; phylum Streptophyta; class Magnoliopsida; order Fabales; family Fabaceae; genus Glycine; species Glycine tomentella. The sequence continues at coordinate 2,987,448 of PYAF01001934.1, forward strand.
ATAAAGATGTTAATGTAATATTTTTAAACAATTTTGAAATAACTCATGTAAAGGTAAAAGGTGAATAATAACATAAGAAATTTGACAAATCTCATACAGTGTTAAAGATACATAAAAAAAATATTTATCAAAATATACACATTTCAACTTTATTTACCAAAATATACATATTTACTATTTATAATGTAAATTTGGATTGGGGGACCCAAATTTATACTGTAATTTTTTTAAAAAAAAATCAAAACCCAATCCGAATTCTTAAATGATTTTTTTAAGATAATAATAAATAAATAAATAATTTAATTTGAAAATAATAAAATTAAAGAATATAAATAAAAAAATTAATTCTAAGTAGTATTTAAACATGTGTACTTCCACATAATAATAATTTAATTTTGATAACTAATAGATAAATATTTTTATTATAAAATTATAATATAATGAAAGTCTGAGATAAAAAAATATTATAAGATAATTTATTTTAATGATTGATGACTTATTTAAAAAATATTATAAGATAATTCTAAGCAAGATTCCTTACGTGCATAGTGATCCAATAGGATTATTGACACGCACAGTATTTGCACGGTGTTTCGGCAGGATTCCTAACGCGCACAGTGTTTGATCCGCCAGCCAGGTTTCCTGATGTGCACATTGGGATTCTTAAGGCGCATAGTGTTTGCACAGTGATCTAGCAGGAATCCTGACGCGCACAGTATTTGCATAGTGGTTCGACAGGATTCCTGACGCATACAATTTTGCACAGTGGTCTGGCTGGATTCCTAACGCGCACAGTGATCCAACAGGATTCTTGATGCGCATAGTGTTTGCACAGTGATCCGACAGGATTCATGTCCCGTACAGTGACTCGCAGAGTGTTTGCACAATGATCCAGTAGGATTTCTGACGCGCACAATGGTTGCATAATGATCCGGCAGGATTGCTGATGTGCACAGTGTTTACACAGTGACCGCACAGTGTTTGTACAATATTTGCACAGTGACTGCACGGTATTTTTGCACAGATTGCAGTGACACTTCTTTACGCGTATGAGACTTCAAATTGCCTATAAACAGGGGCGAATCCAGAAAAAAAAAAGTAAGGGGGGCACTAGTGGCGGGGGTTAGGAGGCAGCGCCTCTGAAATTTTTTTTTTAAAGAAAATTAAAAGAACAAATTATTATAACAAAAGTGTGAAAAAGGTACAATTCAAAAGAGAAAAAATTGACAAAATTAGCATGTAACCGGTGCTTAAAAGTAACAAGAGTGTAACTACTGCATTCATATAAGTTACAAACATACATACTCACATTCACTCATTTCTTATTTTTCATCTTTTTTATTATTCTTTTTCTATGTTCTTCAATTTTTCCTCTTATATAAACATTTAAACTATTTTTTTATTTTACTTCATTTTATTATTATAAAAAAAATTCTATTCTTGAGAATTTAAGGGGGGCATTGCCCCCCAATCTAACACCTGCGTCCGCCCATGCCTATAAATACCATACACAACAGCTTGTTTAAAATCATAAGAAAAAAATTGTTAAAAACTTTGATTGTGCAAAGGGGGAATGGAGTCAACACCATTATTGTGGAAACAACATTGTCATCGATTTTGAAAGATAGAAAACATGGTAAGTACAAATACAAATATATTATAACCTTTTATTTAATAACACAATTTTTATTGTCGTGACAATTTAGAAAATGGAACTTCAGATTTACAAGGACAACAACCAATATTGTCATTCCCTACCTGCTCCTCATCCTTTCATTGAGTCATTGTTAAGTCAAATTGGCTTTGTTGATGTGCCAAATTACGACACTTCAAAATCAATCATCATCTAGTCACAACACTTGTTGAGCGATAGAGACCAGAGACCCACACTTTTTATCTTCCTATTAGGGAATGCACAATTACATTTGAGGATGTAGTACTACAACTTGGAATAAGGGTTGACGGTAGACCAGTAACGAGTGCAATGTACTATGATTGGGAGGATATGTGTCAACAATATTTGGGTGTGGTTCTGCCAAAGGGAGTCGCACTAATCGACTCTGCCATCAAAATTACGTGGCTACACGATGATATGTCATCACTTCTCGTAGAACCAACACAACAAGAAGCACATTGTAGAGCTTACATTTTGCAGCTAATTGGTGGGGTTTTAATGCCAGACAAGACAGGAAATAAGGTTCATTTGATGTACCTAACTTTGTTGGCTGATCTCGAACGAGTTGGGCGCTATAGTTGGGGCTCTGCTTGTCTTGCAACGCTATACAGGGAAATGTGTAGGGCCACTGACCCGGAGGCGAAAAGCATGGGCGGGTGTGCGTCATTGTTGCAATCTTGGGCATGGTATCGCATGCCCTTCATTGCAGCAAGGGTTAATCGCAACCCAACGTATCCATTAGTTACGAGGTAAGATGATTCACAAATTCATTGTTATTTGATTAGTATAGTATCATTCAATTTAATACTATTTCATATATTAGATGGAGTGTCAGTGGATTAAGCTTTACTGGGACATCACACGGAGATGTTGTAGGCTATAGAATAAGATTGGACTGAAAGTAATAGACACTAATGCGGAATATAATGGGCTTATAAATACCTCCCGCCATTGCTCCGAGCTTGTGTTGTTGATTCTGAGTCTTCCAAACTTTTGTTCTCACGCACTGATGGTGTATAGCCATGTATGGAGAGTAAGTATTAGGGACCCAAAAGGAGGAAGACACACTGCTATATATAGAATCCTTGCCATCAAAGGTTTCAGTTGTGCACCTACAAAATCTTCTCAAATCTGAGCAACGTTCAAATTTGTTTTGCCAAAGTGTATGTTGCAAAAATATTGGGATAGTTTGTTAGTGGGTGGTTTCAAAAACTGAACGTGGACCACACTTAAAGATAAAACCAACATTCTCCCACTTGGTCCACATATCCCATTATTTACATAATAAGAAATAAAATACATGAATCATGGCGATAGATCCTCTAATATATGTGAGTATTATCTTCCATGTATCACAATGCATTATATTTCTCAAGCTCATATAACTTAATGAATAAACCCAACGTTTATTCTAGGTCCAAAATTTATTGATGTTTTCAAAATAAATAACTTTAATGCGCATAACTGAAAGAAAACATCACAATACAGTTTTATTTAAAATTAATATCGTTCTTACAACGAAAATCACATAAAGGAACCAAGTCTCATTCTTTCTACATGATCCTTAAATTTAAATGGTGGCATGCCCTTAGTTAAAGGATCAGCAATCATTAATTCAGTACTAATGTGCTCAATAACAACTGTCTTATCCTTGACATGTTCCCTTATGGCTAGATATTTAATGTCGATATGCTTGCTTCGACTACTACTTTTGTTGTTCTTAGCCATAAAAACAGCAGCTGAATTATCACAATATATCTTCATTGGCCTAGAAATAGAATCCATGATTCTAAGCCCAGAAATGAAACCTTTCATCCATACACCATGTGAGGTAGCCTCAAAACAAGATACGAACTCAGCCTCCATAGTGGAAGTGGCAGTCAAGGTCTGCTTGGCACTTCTCCAAGACACAGCTCCACTGGCTAGCATAAAAATATATCCTGAAGTGGATTTTCTTGA
>PYAF01001934.1:2992462-3005009 GCA_007407185.1 Glycine tomentella
ACCATGTGTTATGATTTATATTTATCATATTAGATTCATAACAAACTAAAGAGATAGATATACCTTTCTTTTCAAACCATTGTTTGAACTTAGAACAATCTTTCTTCATGTGCCCTTTCTTTTTACAGAAAAAACATCGAGATGGTTCCTTCTTAATTCCACCTTGGGTTGGTATTTTACCATTTCCCTTGTTCTTGTCATCCCTTCTCTTGTCCCTTTTCTCCATTGTGAGCAAAGAACTCTCTCCTTGTTCCATCTGCAACCTTCCCTCTTCCTGAACACACATGGTCATAAGTTCATTAATAGACCACTTTTCTTTATGTGTGTTGTAGGATATTTTAAAGGGACCATATGGTGCTGGGAGAGTATTCAAAATAAAGTGGACAAGAAAATTGTCAGACATATCCACCTCCAAAGTTTTCAACTTAGCTGCAATGTCCCTCATCTGCATAATGTGCTCACGCACACCCTTCAAGGCAGTGAGCTTCATGGAAGAGAATCTCATGATTAGGGTACTGGCCAATGCTTTTTCTGAAGTCTCAAATTGCTCATCAATAGACTTTAGGAGCATTCTAGCATTGTCATATTTTTCAACTAAACCCCTAATACCAGCAGATATATTGGTCTTAATGAACATGACACACAGACGGTTGGATCTATCCCATTTTTCATAAAGATCCACTGCATCTGGCTCACTGTCCTCAGCGATCGCTGGCGGCTCAGGTTTCCTGATTGCATAATCAATATCCATATATCCCAAGTTCAAGAGGATTCTTTCCTTCCAGATGGGGTAGTTATCCCCTTTCAGTTCAGGAACTTCAATAGAGTTAATAGGCTATATGACTGCAAAATTATATGCTTATAATTAAATTTGAGACAAAATAAAATAACAATGTATCACGATTTACCAATGTAAGTCATGCTCAAAATTAATTATGAATTTAGCGACATAAAATTTGCCTGTGGGCTAAAGTTTTAATTCAATCAAATTCATGTGAAATCATGATAAAACTATTTCGTTATGTTTCCTGATTCCTGTGGGTAAGTCAAGAAATATAATTTAATATTTTATCCTAATTAATCATAGTAAACTATAATAGAAATTCCTGTGAGATAATATCTATTATATTATATATGACTAATTACAATTAATATTATTTTCCTTATATGATCTATAGGCTCTTAATATATAATTTAAATAATTAAAGTTGCTGTGGCTAAGCTTTAATCAATTAAATTATAAAGATCACAAAATATTCTTTTATTTCCATAATTAATTTTATTGCAATTAACCATAAACAATAAAATTAAATAATCAATCATTCAGATTAATTAAGAGCCAAATATTTACATAGCATCCTTAATAATGTAAATAATCTAAACGCATAATTCATAATTCCAGTAATTTATGCATAAATAAATAAATTATGAACAATATAAATTAAATTAAAAGGCTCTTAATATAAAAGACACGCATAACGATATAAATAGCAGTATTCGTAATTAAATATCACGAATCATACAGTGGCTCAGCGGTTTGTGCAAAATTTTTCAAATGAAAGGTATTGGGTTTGAAACCCAGCAACTGCAAAAGACGTTTTTTTTTTTTTTTTTTACACTGTTCATCTTCAACCTCCAGCCGGGTCGGCCCGACCCGGTTACGATCCATTACGAAACCCGACTGGTTTTTAGTCATTTAGGCATCAAAATCAATGATTTAAAACGCAGAACTTCATGAAATCTCATTTCCTTATGATTTCTGAATTCAATATGCATCGAAAACTTGTAAATCACAATCTTAAAATTAAGAAATATTTCAGACGCATAATAGAAAGCAAGGCAGAGGTATACGATGGCTCTGATACCAAATGAAAGTAATAGACACTAATGCGGAATATAATGGGCTTATAAATACCTCCCGCCATTGCTCCGAGCTTGTGTTGTTGATTCTGAGTCTTCCAAACTTTTGCTCTCACGCACTGATGGTGTATAGCTATGTATGGAGAGTAAGTATTGGGGACCCAAAAGGAGGAAGACACACTGCTATATATAGAATCCTTGCCATCAAAGGTTTCAGTTGTGCACCTACAAAATCTTCTCAAATCTGAGCAACGTTCAAATTTGTTTTGCCAAAGTGTATGTTGCAAAAATATTGGGATAGTTTGTTAGTGGGTGGTTTCAAAAACTGAACGTGGACCACACTTAAAGATAAAACCAACATGGACAACATGACACTTGAATAGGTAATAAATATTAAACTATGGAATACGTCAAAAATCCGTTGAGGTTTGTGTTTTTAATAATTAATTAGTTATTCAAATGTATTAGTTCAGTTCTTGTGGAATGCATATCTCCAATTTTTGGACATTATTGAGTCGAGAGCTTTCAAAGACTCCTCCATATGGTCAGCCTGCACCACACTGATTTGTTTCTCAATAGTAGAATGACAACAAGCGGACAAAGTTAAAATTCAATTTCGGCTTCTTCAAGGTATATAAGATCCCCCAAAAAAACATGGACAAACTACACAAAATCGACATGCGAGGTCGAACTGACACAAATTGGGCTAAAAAACATGCAAAGTGGATAAGGTATTGGTGACAATGCCAATACATGGTTTTGGAGGGACAACCAATTATATGACATGCAAAACCTTCTGACAAATACTTGGCGTGGTATCAAAGTAATTCTTTTATTTTTTTTATATATGCAACAGCCATGTGCAGCATCAATGAATGTAGAAATTGGTCAATCCTCAAGGCCAACAAACATCGTGCAAACAGAATCTAATCCTACATACACACCAATTCCCCCATACACAAATTACATTCCACCTAGTCCTTCAAACATGGACTATACTCCACCAGTTGTCCAAACTGATGAATTTGTGAGAAATGTTTTTGGAATTGATTGTGGCATGCCAGCATCAGCTCGTGAATACACGTGTAACCTACAGAATGAGCTGAGTGACTTTACTCCACCAAGTTTCAATTTGATGGTTAGCCAAAGTGTTGAATACAATAATCCATCATTACATGATACATTAGAACAACGCCCATGTTGAAATCTAGGACGTAATAGGAGACGTCCTCCTTGGGGAACATGACACCATTATGGGGATTAATTACTCAAATCTGTTGTAGTGAGACTATTATTCTTCAATTACTTTGTGTGCAACTTATTCACTTACACTATGTTTGTGTTCAATTGCTTTAATTATGCAATTTATTTAAGTACCCTCACGACAATTGGATAGATCATGATAACTTAATTCTATACTTTCCTGTGCATGTGCATGAAAAGATGATGATAAAATAAATTGAAACTGACAATTGAAAATCTGTGGCAAATTTATTTCATAGTTTTGACGTCAAAGAATCCAAAAACATATATCATGTACCAGTTTCATGAGGAAGCGCCTCAAATTAATAGTTAAAAATTAAAAAAAACCTAAGTTTTCGACACTAAAAACAAAGTTTAAGTGAACATGTTATGAAATTTATAAAATTTATCTCCAATACAGTAAAAAATATGTAGCAAATTTATTTATAATTTTGACGTCAAAGAATCCAAAAAAATATATCGTGTATCAGTTTCATGAAGAAGAACCTCAAATTAATATTCAAAAATAAAAAAACTATCTTTGAAACACTAAAAACAAAGCTTAAGTGGACATAGTATGCAATTTATAAAATTTATATCTAATACAATAAAAAATCTGTGACAAATTTATTTCATAGTTTTGACGTAAAAGAATCCAAAAAAATATATCGTGTACAAGTTTCATGAAGAAGAACCTCAAATTAATATTCAAAAATAAAAAAAAAACTAAGTTTTCGACACTAAAAATAAAGTTTAAGTGAACATGTTATGCAATTTATAAAATTTATGTCCAATAAATAAAAAATCTGTGGCAAATTTATTTCATAATTTTGACGTCAAAGAATTCAAAAAAAAATATTGTGTACTGGTTTCATGAAGAAAGGCCTCGAATTAATAGTTAAAAATTAAAATATAAACTAAGTTTTAGACACTAAAAACAAAGTTTAAGTTAACATGTTATGAAAATTATAAAATTATCTCCAAAACAATAAAAAAATCTGTGACCAATTTATTCCATAGTTTTGACGTCAAAGAATTTTAAAAAAATTATATCGTGTACCAATTTCATAAAGAAGGACATCAAATTAATAGTTAAAAATAAAAAAAATTAAGTGTTCGACACTAAAACCAAAGTTTAAGTGGACATATTATGAATTTTATAAAATTTATCTCCAATACAACAAAAAAATGCGTGGTAAATTTATTTCATAGTTTTGACGTCAAGGAATTCAAAATATATATATATATATATATATATATATATATATCATTTGTCATTTTCATGAAGAAGGACCTCAAATTAATATTCAAAAATCAAGAAAACTATGTTTTCGACACTAAAATTAAAGTTTAAGTGGACATAATATGCAATTTATAAAATTTATGTCCAATACAATAAAAAATCTGTGGCAAAACTATTTTATAGTTTTGACATAAAAGAATCCAAAAAAAATATCATGTACCAGTTTCATGAAGAAGGACCTTAAATTTAAGTCTGAAAGTAATAATGGATGTTTGGTGCACAATGTACTAAAGTAACATGACATTCAAAATTGACAAAAAATTGTAATTTACCCAAGTCTCTGAAAAAAAAAACATTAGATACTTCACCAATAAAACTGACATTGAATTAACAACCCATAATTTAAATTTAAGATCTGAAAACAATATTGGACTGCTACACCATGTGGAAGGGTATAATCATAGTCGAAATTGACAACACTATGCATTATATAAATAAAAGAGAAATTTGAATAACTAAATGTTTCAATCAACATTGAATTCCAAACAAACCTCTATCAGAAAGACAATTTCATCCTTATGAGAATTCAATACACATCAATGAGGCAAATATTCAAACAACTATAAATAACACAAACACCTTTAACACAACCACACATCATACCTTCACAAACCAAATTCAATCTCAATACTATGACATTTTTAGGAGAAACAAGCACTCAGACCATTGCTAACTCCAAATTAGCATTCATTTTTCCAAATGGATCAATCAAACACAACCAAACTGGTGTTTCTTTTCAATGTCCTACTCCAATACCAATGCGAGTTTCTAATGATGAGTGTTCTTTTTAGTCACTCAAGAGTAGAATGCACAACACCATTTTGCTAACCAATAACCAATTTGTGCATGAAATCTGTTACTGACAACCATCCATAGATGTAGGTCAGCAATCTTTTTTTCATTATCTGCAACTGACAAATGATGATGATGTTTGTACAATGTTAATGTGCAATGAGCAATATCCGTGTGTTGGCCCTATAAAATTATTATGTACCATTAATAAAACACCTGATGAGATACTCAACTTACTTCAATCCATCATCAGTCATACTCATGATGCAATGCCATATTACAATGGCAAGTGGAACATATTACAACAAGGCGATTTTGTGGGTTACTCATTCACTGAAATAAATCTAATAAGATTTGAAATTCCTTCAGGATGCAACATCAAAACACTCAAGGATGTTATCAAGCAAATTGTGCATGTAGGGGTTCCCCTTATGGAATTCACAAATCACAGGAGGTCAAAAAATTATTTTTTCGACAGACAGCCCATGCAAAATATTCAGAAAAAGTAATCGAATATGACATAATAGAGTTGAAAAACGATGAAGACGTGTTAAAGGTGTTAGCAGAATCCAACTACTAGAAACGTTTTTGTCCAATAGAAATTTTAGCTAATTTTAACAAACCACTAACCCAACAAGCCCCAATAACCGATCAACATGTTGCAATAATCGATGCAGATGTTGGACATGATGAACAACTCACTAGAATAATTCAAATGGAAGAAGACATGTCCGCTACACAACATCTTTCAAACTATGATTAGTTTGGTTATTTTCATATTTCAATTATTATTGTTAGAACGTTCTGTTATTTTTATTTTATTATGTTTTGTTTATTATGTTTGTCTCTTGCCTCTCATCTCAATTACCGTATGTTTTAATTTTTTTGTGTAATATAAGAGATATACTAACTATTTATTTATGGTGTTTTTAATCAATTTAATTTGTTTCAATTATTTCCCCTTTTTATTTTATTTTTCTGTATATAATATAGCTGCATGTACTAATTAATTTTTCTCATTTTTCATAGTGAATAATCAATATTATTTATCATAACTTAAAAAATATAAATATTAAATTATCATTTTTGTATATTATATATTTTTTATATATTATTATGTGTAAGTACACGTGTTTAAATATTACTTAGAATTAATTATTTCTTATTGATATTCTTTAATTTTATTATTTTCAAATTAAATTATTTATTTATTTATTATTAGCTTAAAAATAACCAGTTAAGAATTCGGGTTGGAGGGACCCGAATTCTTAACTAGGTTTTGATTTTTTTTTTTAAATCACAGTCTAAATTCGAGTCTCACCAACCCGAATTTATATTGTGAATAGTAAATATGTATGTTTTGGTAAATATTTTTTTATATATCTTTTGGTGAAAATCTAGTGTTAATGTATTTACTTTATTTCTTTATATTATATTTACTTTTGTGTAATAAAAGTATTTAAAATACAAATAACTCTACAATTTTGTCATTATGATTTTTCACATCAAATTTATGTGTGATGTAAAATCAACCTTTTGTATTAATTTTTTAGAATGTTTATTGTATGATTATAAATACATTATCAGGAATAAAAAATAATATTAATTATATTAAAATTAAAAATTTATTCAATATTTATTTTTTAAATAATTTGAATATGAGAAAAAGGATTATATGTTGATAATGTAAAAAATTTTATACATTCATTTAATCACAACCCATCTTATATGATAAATTTTTTTACTTCTCAAATAGTTATCTTAGAGTTTTACACACATTAAACTCTTTAAATATTTAATAAAATATATTAAATACTTTAATATCATAAAATAATAAACCATTTTCTTTTCAATGGAAAGGATGATTGCAAGTATTCTGATGAATCTTTTGTTTTGCAATGAAATGTAATAAATCCTTTGTTTTGTAATGCAATGGTATTTTAGTGTAAAAATGTTAGTAATTGTTTTTAAAATGATTAAAATATATTTGATATATTATATTAATGTTTTCAAAATTCAAAAGTATTTGTTTATTTAATTCATTTTGAATAATAAATATATACCAAATAAATTATTAACTAATATTTTTATATGTAAATATTAGTTATTAAGACTGATATAAATAGAAAAAATTAAAATAAATAAGAAAAAGTAAATGTTGTGACATTTTTCAGGGAAATAAAATATAAAACACTTAATGAAAATCCAAAAAATATAAGTAATTATGAAAAAAAAAAGTGCTATATGATTTTCAGAACAAATCTCAATGCAATGAAATGTTAGTTTTTTGTTTAATTTTTTAGATTGTTGATTGCATGGTTACAAATACTTAATAAGAAATAATAAAATATATTTTTATTAAAAATTATACAATAATTTTTTTGAAATTTTTAATAAATTTAATAAAATATATTGAATACTTTCATATCATAAAATTAATAATCATGCTTTCACGTGGATCCAATAGGCGAGTAAAAATATATATAAAATCGCCGTCTGTGGGGATCGAACCCACGACCACGTGGTTAAAAGCCACGCGCTCTACCACTGAGCTAAGACGGCTTATTGATTTTTAGGTGAAACAAGTAGTATTTGTAGTGAAATTCATTTTGTGATCTTAGATAAATTTTAATATATTTCACATGAACTTCACTTTTAAATATTTTATTCTTTCTCACATGAACCCTACATCTTCAACGTTCACTTTTCTTCTTCTTCTCTCTCTTCACCCACCCAACGTACCATTTTCCTCACTTTTATACTTCTTTAATGTTCAATGTAATTGTGATAGCCTTTAGAATATTTTTAGTCAAAGATTTTAAATTGAGATCTTAAACTATTTTTTGATGGACCCTACAATGTTATATGGATTAAAGATCTCTCCCATTTTTTTCTTTGGTGATAGATCTCATTTTGAGATCTTAAATAAGTTTTAATGTCTCATATGAACTTCACTTTTAAATATTTTATTCTTACTCACATGGATCCTATAGCGCCAATATTCACTTTTCTTCTTCTCTCCTCACCCACCCAATATACCATTTTCCTCACTTTTCTACTTCTTTCCTCTTTCTCCTGGACATCGCGCTCTTTCTTTCCCACTTCTTTTTCCCCTCCCCCTCTGTTGCAAACCCCTCTTTCCCCCTTCCCCCATCCCCTCCATGCGAAGCCCCTTCTTCGCCCTATGTATTTTTTTCGTGTTTGTTTTTTGTTGGATCTTCAATTGTTGGTTTGTTTTTTTTTTGTTCTTCTTCATCTTCTTTTTTCTTTGTACATTTCAGTTGTTCTTCTTCCTCCTTGTGTTTTACTGTTATCAGGTGAAACATATTTTTTTAAGTTGTATAGATCTATAAAGTTATTCTCCAAAAACTAGATTTTCAACATGAAAATCTTTAGAGAGATGCTTTATTGTTGGATTTAGTGAAAAACAAAATTTCAGTTTAAAATCTAATACTAAAAATGTTTTTAGTGAAATATTTGAACTTTGGGAATATAATTCGACTATAAGTATTGAAGCTGATAAGGCTATAAATTGATCGATTATGTTTCTAGTTCAATTATTCTTTTCTTCATTTATTTTGTGAAACAATAACAATTGAATCACAAATAGACTTATTGAATTTTAGATCGTCTCATATTAACATGGTAAATATTATGGCGAAGACATCAAAGCTAAAGTAGATGAATTTTTTTTTGGAAAGGAAAGTCGGATGACTTAATTATATCTTTTATGGATACAAAAACGTTTTTGAACCAAAATGCTTTTAGCTATGTTATTTAAGGTGTGTTTCGATATAATTTAATTAAAGATTATTTATTTAATATAGGGGTATCAAATAAGAATTTATTTATAAATTTATTGAAAAATTTAAAAACAATACTTATTTTGATAAGTATCTATATGAAATCAACTGAAATAATTTTTTTAAAAAATTTATATTAAACTTATAAATTATTTTCATAAGTTTAAATATACTTTTATAAAGTTTTCTGAATTCCCTTAAATAAGAGGTGTATCCTCCCTTGCCCTTGCTTTTTTTTTTTAATGTTATTATTATCAATAATAAATGAATTATGTGGCTTGAAAAATACTTAAACATTTCGGTTGCATCTCACATTTACTTCATTTTCTCTATTTTTCGTTTCATTATTTGTTACTTTCAACATTTTTTCTCACATCCATTATTCTTTTTCTATTTATCTCTATTGTTTCACTCATAGACTACCAAAAATAAAGTATCAATAACAAAATTTAGTGACAAAAATAACTTTTTCGTTACTAGTATTGGCCCCACCAAAAAAATTAGTGATGAATTTTTCGCCACTGATATTAATTTTTCTTGTAGTTTCAAAAAATAGGGTATACGTTATTATTACTCTATCTTATTTTATCAAATAACATTAGTACACTTTTATAATTTCTAGCTAGATTTTAAACTATTATATTTGTATTTAATATTTTTAAATAAAAACTAATTATCATCATTACTACTACTAATTTAATGTAAACAATTTTGTAAACACCCTTTTGAAAAAAAAATGATTGGGATTAAATTAGTAATTTTAAATTTTATTATATGATGATGATGATGATGATGATGATGATGATGATGATGATGATGATGATGATGATGATGATGATGATGATGATGATGATGATGATTGTTATTATTACAACTTTTATTATTATATCATGTATATCAATATTTAAAATTTGAATAAAATGAAATGAAAAATATCATAAAATTAACAAACCATTTATCACCGAAGGAGGCATAACGCTTACCTCGTATCAAGTTAGATCCACCCGCAGGTTCAAGAGAAAGCGAAGTTCTAAAGAAACGAAAGAATGAGAGTTGTTGTAACTTGTAAGTTCAAAGGTCTTTTCGAACAGGGGTTGATCCAATCTCGCACTTGGTGTGATCCTCTTTCTTTTGTGATGTTCCCTCACAAACCCCTTTTGTAAACTCATCTTATTACTATGTATTTTTCTTGTCTTGATTATCTTCTATTTCGTCTTTCTATAAAACTAGATTTTGATCCGTGTGATCGAAATATGGGATAAACAACGGATTTGTGTATATTTATTTGGATTTTGTTTTTTATTTAACTGTGAAAAATGATTATAGACGTCTACTAAAAATATGATAATAATTATTTGATTTTAAAAAAATTTAACTTAATGATATAATTTTATCTTAAACGTGATTTGTTTTTGTTTAGTGGAACTAAATAATTGAATAATATTCACTAAAAATATATTTAAAATATGCAAAACCAAAACAAAATTAACACATTAGACATAATATTTAACATGTACATAACCATACATAATAAAATTGATACATTTATTTAACATTTATTATTCAGTCCTTGAGTAAGAAAACATGCATGGGCAATTGCCAAAAATTATGACAAATTTTACTTGATTTTTATTTTTGGAACAATTCGACGCCACAATTTCATCTTAAAATGTGATTACCCCTATTTAATAAAAAAGGAATTATTGAGCAACATATATTAAGAATATGTTTGAAATATACAAAACCACGATATGATTAATATATAAATATAATATTTAACTTGTATTATTCAATTAATATGTTTTGTCAAGTATAAACATAGGCATAGCACTTGCTAAAAAGTAACAAATTTTAGTTAAATTTTATTTATTTTTATATCCAATTGACTCCACATTTTTATGTTGATGTTCATAAACAATTTTTTAAAAACATAATTTACATAGGTTAAGAGAACAAAAAGTTCATATAGAAGTAGAACAAAAGGGAGAGAAACCGTACTTGAAACCCAATTGAATAAAAAAAGATATACATTTTCATAAAAGTAACGAATTATTGAGTAACATATATATATATATATATTAAGAATATGTTTAAAATATGCAAAATCATGACATGATTAATACATTTAAATATACTAGTGTTATTCATCCAATGTGTTTTGTCCAAATGCAAAAATAGGCATATCACTTGGCAAAGACTAACAAATTTTAGTTGATTTTTTTTATATCCCATTGACTCCATATTTTTATGTTGAAGTTTTTTTAAACAATTTTAATTTTTTGAAACATAATTTACATATGTTAAGAGAACAAAAAATTAATATAGAGTAGAACTAAAAAGTGAGAAATCACACTTCAAATATAAGTGACTTATTGTTTTTTTAAGCAATATAATTAAATTTGTTATATTTTTATTAAGTTGATATATATTGAAACCTAAAAATATAAAAACAATAAGAGAATCAATAGTTGTAATAGTTCCAAGCGAACTTCAGATTAATAGTTATTATGGAATTAAAATCTCAATCAAATGATTCACAAAAGTTCAAACTTCCTTTACATATAGTATATAAATGTTAAGGAAGTACAAGTCGAATCATCAATGAGATTAGTTATCATGAACATAAATTAAAAGATTAATAATGCATACTATTACTAATTTGATGGCATAACAATTTAGTCATTTATCTATGCATTGATCCTACTTTTCCAAAGGATCATATACGACCAAAATGATGAAACTCACTACATGATGACTCCATTTAAACCAATTGATATTCATGTTGGCCAACTGCTGTTGCAAATACTAGTTACTGTCCTTCCATCCTCGTTTAGGTTCTCCATTGAACTCTTCTTCCACCTATGCATTAATTCCCACAATTAACAACATTATTCAAATAGGCAACCTATGAATTCCATTACCACTACTATAGTATAAGATAGAAACAAAACTTCCATTGCCATTCATCACAGGTAACAAAAAAAATTAAGGTATTGATTTGCCTTAAAAAGAATAACTAACTAGCATGTCATTTGTCCATGTGCTTAAGGTATCTTCACAATTCACAATATTATGCTTGTAAATTTTATATCTTGTAAACGTAACATACATGCATTTGAACTTGCAAGCCACTGGTTCTTTCGAAGGTTACCTTAAAAGTTACACCAACATCAATTTCTCCATAATAAGATTGATCTGCGCGAACTACTCTGTACTTTAGAGGTTGTAGCTCAGCTGCACCATCCTCTACCCCTATGGCTAATAAATCTTCCACATAGACTCTACACACAAAGAAAATAGCTTCCTTAAAGTATGGACATTTATACAAAAAAGAGTGAGATTTGCTTCATTAAAAAAATAATGAATCTATCTCCAATCTCTTGGTAGCATATATTTACTATATAATGAAGCTATTGAAGTCTTACATGGCTTGACCAACAAAGTCATCTGCAGATAAAAGATCCTTGTCCATGATTTTTAAGATAATCTTGTATGAATTACTCAGTGTAGGATATTCTACCTTGAACAAAAATTTCTCATTCCATAT
>PYAF01001934.1:3005109-3051667 GCA_007407185.1 Glycine tomentella
TCCAATCTCTTGGTAGCATATATTTACTATATAATGAAGCTATTGAAGTCTTACATGGCTTGACCAACAAAGTCATCTGCAGATAAAAGATCCTTGTCCATGATTTTTAAGATAATCTTGTATGAATTACTCAGTGTAGGATATTCTACCTTGAACAAAAATTTCTCATTCCATATCGGATTATTGCCTTGTCCTGCATAGTCAATTTGTCATAAGAGCCATAAACCATTTTTCTCTCTCTCGTATCCTTAATTATTTTCTAGAGATCATGAAAAAGATTTAAAATAACATTTTAATAGTAGTTGATTGATTACATATATAGGCCAAATTATTATACTCTATATATTGACTCTTGTCCAAATACATACTTTGTCTTCATCAATAGCTATCAATCAAGTCTATTTTCATAAGTCAATTTAACACAATTAAAATGAAATTTAAGGAATTCCTCATATATTATATGAAAACTACTCACAATATATTAATTTTATTTTCCATTTAACTTCTCCCTCATTTTTCTCTTTATTTCCATTACATCATTTCCCCCCTGTATTCCTCATATAAAGCTCTATAGTTATTTAAAATAACTGCATATGTTTAGTTTTAAAAAGAAGAGAGTATACCACACTAATTTCTCGAGTGATTTTAGTGTCAACTGAACCATAATAAACGATAGGATATAGAACTAACCCTTAGCAACACTACTCCTTTGCTCTTGGCCGTTGTATTGTATCACAACATATGGGTCCATACTACCTATTAACAGAAGAAGAGAAAGACAAATAATAATGACATTGTTAGAATTGTTAAAGTATGAGTTAAGTTAAGACAGAATAACTTGAACATGAACATACTAAAAAGAACAAAGAAGAAGAAAAAGAAGAATGCAAATCAAAGGAGAACCCGGTCCATAGTACATATATATTGGTGTTTGATAATATTTTTTTGGTTTGGTTAAAGGGGAACTCATTTGGTTAAAGGGTTCATGTAATCAACATATATATGTTTGTTTCAAGAACATCATGTAGAAAGAAATTAAAAACACATTTGGAAACAAAATGAGGCAATATATACCAAAGAAATCAGTGTCACACAACTCCTTTGCTTTCACAAGCTGCACCTCCATGAACCCAATTGCCATCTCTTTCTCACTCTAACCGTGTCTTTGTCTCTGAAGATTACAAGTCAGCAAAATTCTTACAATTTAATGTCTAATAAGTGTTTTCCTTCGACGTTGGAATGGGTGGCACTTGCTTTATATAGAGGATTTATCATTAGTGGCATACTATAGGATTAAGACTTTGGCATTCACGGGGTCAACCACACAACCACCCACCTTCATCTTAAGTCTATCCATTTCCTAAACCACAATAAACAATTGTCGTTGGCACTCGTAAATGGTACAGTATAATAATATATGTCTAGGTAAGCCTTCATCTAGGGACGCTACCTTGGAAAATAATAGATAATTGGCACTAGTATTTTACTCACATCACGTGATAAATGTTTATCTTATTATATGAAGTTAAGTTCTAGTTAGGACCTAGTAAAGTGTAATTTAATTATGAATATTTATATCCTATCTATTGGTGGCTCAACTTTAACCATAGCTTATTTCTTCAACAATATATAAACTCGAAGGCTGTAATTGGTCACCAACTCGGAATCTTATTATTCAACTCAACAGTCCAATAAATGTATAAAGGTCATTCAAAAGGGACATGTATGTCAGTTTGGTCGAACTCTCCAGGAGTTAAATTAAAATTGTTTCCCTACTCAAGTTGCAACATGAATAATAAGGTGATGTTATTATAATCGTGTTTATCATTTTCCCCACGTTGTTACCAACTTTAAGGGTGGTTTTCTAGTTTCATGAATTTGGAAATTTGAGAACCAAGAGTCAAATTTTGAAGGCATTGGCACTCATGATGATGCTCGTGAATCATTGCAGAATTTTGTTGAAAATGAAACCATTCACGTGCACGAGCGTACGTTGGGGCAAGCAAAACTTTAAAAAAAAAAATCGTTTTTATAAATAATGAAAAATTGTATCACTTTATTTTTACTTCACTTCTTATTTTAATATTTTATATAAGATTTAATGAAATTAAAAAATCAACCATTTACAAATATTTTAAAATAGGTAACGATTTTATAATTATTTATAACAATAAAAAAATCAAATCAAACAGTTCTTAATTTTTTCAAACAATACCAAGTCCAAAGCGACAATTCTATCAATATTTAGTGCATTATGAGGAGCATTTTAGAGCATAACTTGCAAACAAACACAAATTAGTGTTCCTACGAAACCACACAAACAATAGAAAGATAGAGGTTTTGGTCTATCAAACCCAAGTCAACAAAAAAAAAAAAAAACTAAATCACATAAAATCAGCCACTTCAACAAGAAAACTACACCAATGTTTTTGAAGGTACACAGAAGCAGAGTTTATGAAACACTTCCCTAATACTAGCTAATAGATCATTCCAAATACTAAACCTGTTTGTACAATACCTAAGATTTTTTTGAAAATACAAAACTTATCATATAATTTAGTTCTGTTATCGTTCATTAGTACTTGCATATCTACAATGTACGAAATAAATTATATTTTTCAATTTAATATTTTAAATTATAAAGTATTTTGACAAACATTTTTAGCTGGTTATTAACTTGTTTTTTAAGCAACTGAAAAATGTGTTTGATCGTATTAGTTTTATTTGGTATATTTTGTTCTACTAGCTTGTTGCATTTACTAAGATGCTAGAATAAGCAGCATTTTTTGAGACACTGACTTCTTATATTTTATTTTATTTTTACTCTCAAAATATATTTACTTCATAGTGGTATTTAAAAGTGTGCAATGATATTATCATACTAACTAGCATAATAAAAAAATTCATTTTCTTTTTGGTAGAGTATAAAAAGTCTCATCTAAAATCATGCTAAACACAAACATAGTCATCCTATTTTCTTTTTTACCGTCAAGTCTTGTTGATTATCTTCTATTAACACCTTTAAAATCTTTTTATGTTCACATGATTAGGATTTAAGATTGATGATAATTTGATTATTAGAATCAGAAGTTGAAAATTTGATGAAATGAATTTTGTAAGATACAAGGTTAGAGTTTCAAAAAGGAAGAAATAGTAGAAGTAGAACTTACTATTTTTAAGTAAATTACGACATTTTAATTGGTAAGAGTGTGGTGGAAAATAACAAAAACAGAGAAAGGATCGAAAGACTAAATTAAGTTATTGTCAATCTCAGCAAATTAACAAAGACAGCTAACAGATGGATCCAAATTGCATCGGGGCCCATCTTAGCCTTTGACACCAATGTTAGCATGAAGAACATGTATCACCTTAACATTCCTTTGCCTTAAAATATTGAAAGAAGCATCATAGGGAGTTCGAGTCTCACAAAATTGATTATAATAATAAACAGCTGAAGGACAAATTTTAATTAAAAAATATTGAAAAATTAAAATTATACGTTGATGATGGTATAGGGAAAAAAATTGTTATTAATCTTTTAATAAAATAGCTTATGAACATTATTGGTTAGTTACTTAGTTGTCAAGAACCAAATCTAACACGTGTCCTCGATTGATTCACTTGATTGTTCTTTATCTTCTGTTTCTCCAAGAAGAATACACAAGTTAGAGAAACTCAAATTGCTGGAGTGTCCATAACAAAAGTATATGAGCTCTAGCATATACTTAGTGAGATGCCAGAATATGCAAGCTAAATATGTGCAAGATATGTCATTTAAAAAAACAGATCAATATTAATGTCCGAGTATTAAGTTTCTTGAAGCAATTCTCATTCAAATTTTGCCACATATGCTCTTAGAATGATAGTTGAAAGAAATGTGTGAATGGAAGAAAGAAATTTTCTTTACTAGTATTAAGGAACCAAAATCTGTACAACAACCAGACATGCTTTTCATTTCATGCTATACAAAGTGGCATCTCTATATTACTTTAAAACAATGCAAAATATGTGTAAAATATTACGTCCAATGTATTTCCTCTTCTCCTATGTATGAAGAGGAGAAGGAGATAAACTTGGATTAGGAGTACCACTGCTGCTTGAGCTTGTGTCTTTGGAATCGTGAAGATTTTCCAATGATCTCACCACCTCATCTATGTTTGGTCTAAGTTTTTGTTCTGTAGATAGGCATTGAATTGCAAGGTGAGCTATTTTCTTTGCTTCGCGCTTCGAGTATTGGCCTTCTATGCGAGCATCCATAACTTGGGAGATCTTGTGTTTGTTGGTGAGGAGTGGTTTGGCCCATTCAACTAATCTGTGCTCCCCGCTTGGCCTGTTGTTGTCCAATGCACGTTTCGCTGACATGAGTTCCAGAAGAACAACTCCAAAACTGTATATGTCACTCTTTTTGGTTAGGTGACCTTCACCAAAAAAAAAAAAGATAATGGGAAAAAGGTTAGGAGTGCAATTGTTGGAGATCCCATATTGACTACTGATATGACAAAAATAGTATATATAAGTGCTCGACAACTCTCATTTAATGATACTCATTTAATGAGCTATCATCTGGGATTAAATTAGACCTAAACTATTCTAAGAGAGTATCAGAGACAATGGGAAAAAAGTCAGGAGCGCAGATGTGGGTTCATCATTTTTGGTTCTGTTGTTGTTAGCTTCTTTAGTGATTGCTGATTTAGAGACCTTACTATGGAGAGGTCTGGGAGTAACAGAACAGCAAAGATGGGAAAGGGAAGTGTAACTCATTTTCTTAAAATGGAAGGTTCTCGTTAAGCTAAGGTTTTGAAATTTGAAGTAACTTTCTGGATTTGAGTTGAATTATGGAGAGCATGTGAAATCTGAATGCAGTTATGAAAACTTCAATTTTTAATAGGTGGAAAGAACTAAATGATAAGTTGAACAGATGGAGAACAACTTAATTTTTCGTAGTAGTCTCAACTCAACATATTGGAAGTGCCAGTGCAATCAAGATTTTGGATACACACTATTCAGGTTTCTGCATTAAACCTCCAGGTTTAAATGAATATCCACTAATGCAAGGTATGATCATAGGATGAAATGTGATACCGGCTTGAAGAAGAACTGAAATACCTGTGGCTATATACTCAGGAGCTGCATAGCCATAGGTGCCCATTACCCTTGTAGAGACATGGCTCTTATCACCTTCTGGTCCATTTTTTGCCAACCCAAAATCCGAGAGTTTTGCATTATAATTCTGTCATTGACAAAAAGAAATTTTAGAAAGCCTATCTAACTAATATTATCTATCTCTTAAGCTTGTATGATCAATGTGATTCACTTACAGAATCAAGTAAGATATTAGAAGTTTTGAAGTCTCTATATATTACATCTACTTCATCACTGTGAAGATATGCAAGACCCTTAGCAGCATCTAGAGCAACCTTCATACGGATGTTCCAAGAGAGTGGTCGAAAGTAAGAACCCCCTGATCCAGAAACATAGATTTATATGAGATCTTGAAGTGCTTAAGGTACTAAAAAATAAACAAAGTCAACCCACAAAGAAACTTACTCCTGAATAAGTGATTATCCAAACTACCCTTGGCCACAAATTCATACACCAAAATTCGGTGATCATCCTCTAAGGAGTAACCAATTAGTTTCACAAGATTAGGGTGACTGAGCTGCCCCAGGTAGTTGATTTCTGTCTACACGGTACGATGTTAATCAGTCACAACATTCACAATAAATATCTAAGCTGCCACCATTTGTTTTGCTAGAAGAAATGCTAACAACACACTCATACTTGTTATTGTTGGTTGAAATCGATTGGAAACACAAAAAATTTGGATGTCTCACTTCTCATTTAATGAGCTCCTCTCATAATTTTGTAATTTCAAATAAATTTTAACCAATAATAAAAAGTGCTAAAAGGACTGTACTAGAGAATGTGTTGCTAGCACTCCATAATTTATCACATGCATTACAACAACAACAACAAAAACAAGGGTTACACTCACAAGAAACATATCTTGAAACTAACTTGACATTTATGACACTAAACTTCCAAGCATTGAGCAAAGTTCCAAAGTGTAAAAGACCATGCCAAGTGAAAAGTGACACTCACCAACCATTCAATGTGTCCCTGGTTGCCTTCTTGGTTATGTCTCTTCACAGCAATGACCATTCCTGTCCCTGGTTTAGTAGGGGCAAGTGTGTGCTCATCAATCCACCCCTTAAACACACAACCAAACCCGCCTTCGCCCACCATACTATCCGGACGAAAGTTCCTTGTAGCAGTTCTTAGCTCATTGAATGTAAAGTTCTTCAAATTGCTGGCCTGCAATATCTCATCCTCACTCTGAGGAGTTAGGAGCATAGCTGAAGAAGACACCTTGCTGATTAAACCACTCAAATCATTCTCTTCTTTGCTACCATCCTTTGAATTCAAACCTGCCCATATCAAAACAGAAACATGGATTCACTTCAGGCCATATACAAGCACTCTATAGACAAACTCAGAGGGAAACAATTTTTCTACCAATCATCTCAATAATTTTATTGCTGCAATTTAATTCATACACTTCTCTTTTTACACTTAATCATTTTTTTTATGGTTGTAAAACTTAAAATCTTACATTACAAGAACTTTTTTCTTACTTAAAGAAAAAGGAATAATCTCTACTATATTATTGAATTTTCTCTCAATTTTCTTCTCTACTTTTCACTTCTAAAACCAACAGTTGGAGAGATCACGATCGTCGAGTTCTCTTGTGAACTGCATAAATCACATTTGTTAACTTTATCTTATTGCGTGATAAACTTATCCTTTAATAATTTCCAAATCCTTAGCTCCTTTAAATGTGCAGGGGATCCAACTTCCAAGTTCAGTGTTGAGACGCTGCAGATGAAAGAAAGACTCAATTGAAAGATATTTATGGATAATGGGAGACACTAGTTTAATAAATTTTTAGACCAAGTTCCTCAATCAAACCAATAAAACGGTGGCATTTGATATCAGGGTGTTTCTATTTTTACTTCTTTTTGGGGGTAATAACCACATATATCTTCACAATTCTGCTATAGGACTATTATAGACAACAAAAACTCAAATTGAAGACAAACGACTTATTAAGCTATAACAATCTCGTGTCAGTTGATCCAAAGTCTTTCTATTTTGCTTTGGATCTACATAACTCATCATATATTATTCATCTGAAGCAAGTCTTGTGTGGTATTTGTGAGTCAAACATTGAACACATACAATACCAGCAACAAAATTTTATTCACAAAAGCACACAAAGTTGGAGCATTCAAAAGTGCAATATAAGCAAAGAGAGTTCAGAAACAAGCTGATCGATCAAGTTGAAAAAGGATGAAGGGAGGAATAGAAAAAAGAATGATACAATTACTTGGAGGGATCTCAGCTTTGATCTTTGAAGGTACACTAAAGAAGCAACCCATGAACACAGAGCTAAGCCAGAGAAGAAAAAATTGTACCCAGCTGAGCTACAAGTCTGAAGTTTTCAATTTGGAAGAGAGAAGAAAGAAAGTAAGTATGTCTGTATGGAAGTGTGAAAGCAACAAAGAAAGTTTCCACGTGAAAAGTAGTTGTCAGGCGAGGACTTATGTTATCTGCAAAATTCAAATGCACTATTGAGTTGTGTTGGAAAGTTATGGTGTGAATGATATTATGGTATGTTATGGAGTTGTTTTCTGGGAAATTTCTTTTATTGCACTTTATTAGACCATCGAGAAGAACAAATCAGAACGGTGTTGTCCTGGTCCCACATACATATATAATTACTTATTGCCTTGCATTGACTTAGCTTTTTTCCTTTTCTTTTTTTTTTTTCATCGTAAAATTTATAGGAAACAAAGACACATATATATCTAACATATCTTATTTAATTACATCTTCTTAGTTATTTTCTCATAATTTAAAGAAATTATATATCTAACACTCAAATTTAAAATTAATTAATTATTGGTAAGTTACAACTTACAGCAGTCCTTAGCTGATAAAAGAAAGGGTTACAACAGTCTTTCTCCAATTGATTTATGCATGGGTAGTTTTGCTCTGACTTCTTTGAGCCTTACTAATTACTACTTTCTATTAGGCATAGTTGATTTTTTTTTCCAATGTTAATGTTTCAGTTGAATTAACGGAATAAAATTGTACAATTAAAATAATAAGAATTAAATTTGTGAAAAATATGGAAATTAAATTTAAATTTTGACAATAATAAAAAATTAAAGTATAATTGAGTTTTTTTAATCTTGTGTTCCTCTCTATGGTTGTGCAATGAGAAATTTTTAAAATATTTTTCCAAAGTTATTGCTTTCTCTCAAAAATCATGTCTTGTTTGTGGATAAATTATTAATGTCTAATTTTTTTCCGTCTGACACGTTCGCTTCATTATTGTTTGGACACGTTTTTACAGTGTATTCTCTAACTAGTTAAAGTGGGTTTTTAATAAATTTAATTAAAATGCATTGTTAATATACATTTTTATACTGTCATCTGACTGTAGATTATTATACTATTATCTTTGTTACATTGGATTTAGTATCAATATAAAATACAAACTAATTTCAATAATTTTTTAGTTAAAATCCTTGAAAGTTGAAATACAATATAAACTAATTTAAACTAAATACACGCTTAGATCATCATAGCCATACACGCTTAGACCATTAGATTCGGCATCACATTTAAAAATTCAATACAAGAAACATTAATGCACGTTTCTTTGTGTTTTTTAGTTATATACTTGTTAAAAGAACGTTAGAATAAGTTAAGCCAAAATGCCTTGACTAGACTATTTTTTTTACACTACTTTTATTTGGTTGGATGGAAAGAAAATAAAAAAAGAAAGCAAATTTTAAATTTTTGTATTTAAAAAATAAATTTTTCTTTTATTTTTTATCTAAACAAAAAGAAAAAAAAAATTTCATTAATCGTATTTTATTTTCTTTCTATTTTCTTTTTTTCCATTTTCTCTCCTAATAAACAACCCTAAAATATGCAAGGACAGAAAGATATATTTTGCACGACATTGTATTAAAATAATTAATACATGTACCTAGCCAAGCTTATCTTTTTCTTTATTTTCTTTAATGGGTTTGAAGTTTGAAGTCAAACCAAGACATTAATATGCCCCCTTCCGCCGGGAGCAATGTTATTGTGACATTGACATACTTTTTCACGTCCTTTATAATAGAGTAACTTTATATCTTAATACAAATATTTCTAGAAATTCTCTTATATAAGAAAATGTTAAATATAAAAGGAATACATTTAATATTTTAAAATATAAAAATATTGAATAGTTATCATATAGAGTAAGTCCCCTAAAAAAATCATAGAGTACGTAAGAGAATTAATAAAAGGATATTGTATGAAATTTAAAATTATTATAATAAAAAATATCATCAGAATAATTTTCCTCTTTGCATTATACTATTAGATTGGCTGCGGTTGCTGGCACGTTATCATAATTTAAAGCATGAGATGGAGATTGGGAGAAGAAAGAAAGAATTTATAATAATGCATCAATTGTTTGGGGGGCAACCATTATTAATGACCCATAACGAAAGGGAACTTGGCTTACCACTCTAGGTCCTCACTCTGAGGACGAAAATCATTTTTTTTTCTTCTATTGAATAGGTCGCAAATCATCTGGGTCAACGATTTAATGATATAATATAAGATGATTTTTTCTCTCCTTAATTACCCATATTTTTCTATTTATAATCATGAATGAGTCTATTTGTTGCGATTCATGCATACTGGCTCAAAGTTGGCTTTCTCGTGACCAGAACAACGATAAGGATGATCATTGTGGGAAACATATTGTTGAAATGAGGCATTGAAGGATCTCTCTCTCTCTGTTTTGTACTAATAATTTGTAAACTTTAGGATTAAAAACTTTAATTAAAATAAAAAAAAGTTATTCCTTTAACAATAGAATACTAGTAAGTTTATATTTGATTCAGTATATTTTGCAAATAATAGCTTATTTTTATCAATTTTATAAAAAAAATTAAAAAATGAACAACTATTACTGTTTTTTTCTCTCAAGAATGAATTTAGCATAAATGTTCACCGTTCAATTTAAATATAATATTAAATATCAATTTAAAGCTCTTTGTATTAGATATTTCTTTTTTCTAACATCTAATTATATTTATAGACATGAGTATCAATTATTACACCAAAATTATACATATTAATCAAAATAATTAGCTTTTAAGTAAATGGAGAA
The DNA here is from genome assembly GCA_007407185.1 of Glycine tomentella. Taxonomy (NCBI): domain Eukaryota; kingdom Viridiplantae; phylum Streptophyta; class Magnoliopsida; order Fabales; family Fabaceae; genus Glycine; species Glycine tomentella. The sequence goes on from PYAF01001934.1 coordinate 3,015,353, forward strand.
ATAAAACTAATACACACACACTAATGATGTGATTGAGATAACGAAATTATAAAAAAAATTAATATAATACTTTTATAATTTTTTACAAATATAATTATGATTGGTATAATAATTTTATAAGTATGTGTGTGTTGTAATTCAGTTTAATCAGATAATTTTTTTAAATTAAATCTACAATTAGAGAGAGAAATGACTTTTACGAATTTTAATTCATTCATGACCCTCGTTATTTTTCTGGCTTTTTATATAATTCTTTCGCAAAAAAAGTACGTATTCTACATTTGAAAGAATCAAACGTCCCAAGACTAGCACATCTGGGGCATGACAGTACTGTATCACAAGATCAGTGTGCAGGATTGCTGTAAACAAAGGCAACCATTTGGACTATGCCTGACAAAATAGCCAGTGCTCTAAACCCAGTCAAATCACAATTTTCCAACCATCTATCTCTTCCTATCATGACAGAACTTGTGTTTCTTGTTTTGTTTTGATTTTTAGAAACTTGTGAGTTTATAGTACTGCTCCTTGGTGTTCCCCATTTGATCTACTTTACCAATTTAGCACTCACAATTCATAAAGGGTGCCGTGAAACATTCTTTTCTGATATCTAGCCACAAGCACCATTAAAAAAATGTCAACAAGTGATTACGAGTTAATAAAGATTGAGGTACCCGCATCTTGTTACTCGTCCTTGTAAACATTTTGTTTAGTTTCTCACAAATTTATTTTACTTTTAATCCAAGATATATGTTCCCTATTTGGCTTGCACAGACGTTTGTTCTTAAAGTACGCATGGACTGTCAAGGATGCATCAACAAAGTAAGGAAAGTACTCCAAAAAGTAGAAGGTAAAGTCGATTTTTTTTTTCTCTATATCAAAGTTCTATATTCATCTCTAAGAACCATTCAATCAAAATTATGTATGAACTTCTCATGTCATATAGCATATATGTTGTAACTATTCACAATACGACCTGCAAAAAGAAGTGGGAAGAAAAATAAAAATGTTGCAATAAAATATGGGCTACCTCCCGTTACATTCCAAGAAACCCATTCTCGAATGTAAATTTATATTTTGGAATGGACTTTTCGAAATCCAATAGGAGGTGTCTGAAGCAATAGAAGGAGTGCAGAATATAAATGCCTAAAATATGTTACAAAAAATATAATGGACTGATAGTAATTGAAATTGAGTCCTAACAAGCCATTGGTACTTCAAGCTTTAAGATTATATGTATTTTTTTATTTATTTTTCAATAAGATACGACAACTTAGGGTAAAGGCATCATGGAGTACGAAATCCACTAGCAGAGACTTTCTTCCTTTGCTTCGTGGCCATGAAAACTCTTTCATGTTGGGTGGTTAAGTAATTTGAAGATTTTGAACTTGGAAACTAGAAGAATAAGTGTTTTCCTAGAAGCAATTCTATGTTTTATTCTTATTTTCTTGTCAGTTAGTTGGAAGTCAAGCCAACATGGTTCTCAAGGCAAATTCGGGTGTATGCATGAATCAGTTGTTTTTCCACCCCCATGATCAAAACTAACAGCAATCCACAATGGTAACAGCCGAAAAAAGTAAAAAACAAACCTATATTAGAGGTTACTTTCAGAAAAAGATCTAAAGGGAAAAGGAAAAGAGTGCTAACACAATAAAATGTTTGGGCTAGTAAGAATGGTGTCGAAGAGCGGGGAAAAAACAGAAGAAAATATAAAAGTAATACCTTTTGAATTCTATTTCCCTGCTTAGTTTCTAATTGCACATGTGCAGGTTGAAGATGTAAGTTAACCATTTTCCATTGTTTATCTTCAGGTGTCTACAAAGTAGATATTAATGCAGAAGAGCAGAAGGCAATTGTCACAGGCATTGTCAATCCATCCACTTTGGTCAAGAAGTTAGCCAAATTTGGAAAACATGCAGAGATATGGAATGCAGGATACAACAGTGATCAGGACAATAACCAAACTCAAATAATAAACTATCTCAGTGACTCTGAAAATCAGTATATGATTCCCACCTTTGGCGAAGATCACAGGGAACCCCAATGGGGTTTTAATCCGGATATGGGTTTCAAAACCATGGAAAGTAAGATTAATCATCATGATGCAGCACCATTGTTTTTGGATAATGTTAACAATAGAACCAAACAAAATTTCACCATAATTAATGAAAATCCCAGATGGGAAGAGAGCATAATACCCATGATGAGGCCTACAAGTTTTTATGAGAATAGTGAAGATATTTATTCTGGCATAGAGAACCTAGACTGGGCACGTAACTTCCCTGGAGTGTCATCAACTAGCAAATATGGTCATCAACCATCTCCTATGGCCAACATACATGGATACCATCATGAATTTCATCCATCAAATATGATGCAGTTTTCATCCTATCATCATGGACCTGAACAATTAACATCCACATGGAGGATGCCAACTGATGTGATGATGAACGCATACATGCATCATTAGCATGTGACAAACCAAAGCCATTTCTCATTGCCTTTTAACTTTGACTCTTTTACTACGGTTTAGAAATAGCCTAATAACCAAGTTATTTACATGAAAGCATATCAAAACAATTATAAGAACTTTATGCCAACATAGAAAATTAGACAAGATATATCCATTTTTCGACATTCATGTCTAAATTCTGCACATTCTGATTCTTATACAAATTTTTCAAACATTATTGCTAAAACTCAAAAAATATATACAAGAAAATATCACCACAAAAGTTTTCATACAATAAAGATGAAATTCAAACCTCAAGCTCATTAAATATACAGTCCAAACTCAGTGCAAGAGTTTAAGAATCCTTAATAGTTAGACTCAATTGGCAGTGAAAAACATGTAGCAAAATTAGCAATTCAATCTCATGTTTCCATGTCAGTGCAAAGATAATTGAATCACACATTTATTTTAATTTCTCAATATTAATTAAAGTTGGGATGTAATCACTAGATATGAAATTTTGAAGACAGTAAAGAAAGGAATAATAAATTCAACTAGCTAATCTTTATTTCAACCTTTATCAAACACAACATAATTGGGTCATATTGGTAAATAGTAAAGTTAGCTTTAAATAACCTTCCAATTTCTATATTTGATCAATAAATAGGAGACAAATGAAGCAACTTTATTCTTAATTTCTTGTAACTGCCGACATCCTTTAAATTTTTTTTAATAATACAGGCAAATACATACATGTTGAAATTGTATCACCAATTTAGCTGTATATTTCAGCTTTAAGTTTTACTTGTGGGGTGCGAATATCATCCTGACTTTGAATTAATCTAATCTCTAAACTGGTTGACTCGGAATCATGTCCAGAACTTTTGTAGTCACTGAGTGTCCTGTGCAAAACTGCCTGCACATATTGGTGAACCTTGAATGGTTAGTTATCTGTTACTAAAAATTGGGGGCTCATTCAGCAGCAACATGAATGCCATAGTCTAAAAATCTCAATTAATGTTACTAGTAAGAAGTAATAAATCAGTCAAAATATTTTGAATAATAGAGGAGAGGGCCTTTGTTAATCCAAAAGTACTTGCACGCAGAAGAAGAAAAAACATAATAAAATTAAATGGCACATCAACACCAACAACATCTTTTACTCAAGTTAATTGGAGTCGGTGGTAGATGAACCCAATGATAAATCGGAAAAGAGACAAAGAAAGAGAAAGGGAGAGGGGAAAAAAATTTGGAAATAAGACAAAAGAGAGGAAAAAATAAGTTAAAATAAAAAAAAGGGTGAAAGGAAGAAGGAAGAAAATAAGAGGAAAAGAACTAAAACAAGGGAACGGCTGGAACATAGAACTACTAATGGGTTTAACCCTCCACCAAGCTTATAGCTTTTCTCCACTCCGACCTAAGATATACCATCCGCCAATCTATATCCCACTCCATTAGGTCTTGTTTAACTACCTTATCCCAGGTAATAACATCAAGAAAATAAATACCTGCAAGCTTGACACTGCAAGTTCTGCAGCAATCTCAAGGTTGTCTGGGTATTTCTGAAATTAATAAAGACAAATATCTTATCACTATTAAGAAGTTACTAGTAAGACCAAACAATAATCATAACTCTTAAATAAAGGTAATACATTGCTCCAACCAAGAAGAAGTGCAGTCATGAGATCTCCCGTTCCCTACAAACATAAGAAAATAGTTAACGTTCTAGTTATTGAATGTTTGAGAATCTAAACAGAATGGATTGAAGAACTTTATTGAATAAATTTATAAGTTGGTTTTTTGAAAATTTTCTTGAACGAAACTTTTTCTTATTTGTCCTTTGGATAAACTTCTTACTGTCTAAGAAGCACCAGGTTAAACGGATTAAGAGCAATTAAAGTAAAATGTCCTGTTGGCTGTGCTGAATTTTTGCATGCAGAAACATGTGGCAGTCAAACAAGGCTTTACATGGAAATGATGATAAATGGGTGAAAAATTTTGGTGGCTAGTTTGCAATAGTGTTTTACATTGGTGTTTATGCTGAAGATTCACCCTAAACCATTGCAATCTTCTCTATTTTTCCAAGGAGCATATAGCTACTGCAATGAAGATGCAGTTTTTTAAAATGAAATACATGGTGATTTTTAAAATTTTACACAATTAAAACAAAGCAAAGGTGATTATTGGAGCTCTAAATGCTAATGAACAGGAGATCATGCACAACTCAGATCTATTAAGGGAAATAAAGTGATACATTCTTTGATACTCCACAGATTACAGATATAAAATCATAGAATAGTTCAAGCTGAAATTATCCATATTCGACTCCAAATAAATTTTTTCCTTTCACTTCCAAAACAAATTAAAATTGTAAAGATCAATATTGGCAAAACCATATATAAACAGAATTATTTATGGAATATTCATACCGTAAAATAAGCTGGTATTTTTGGAATCACGATCTTAAATTGTCTGGGAGGCTCTCCCTATCAGACAAAGATAATACAAGTTAGGTTGTTACCATGAGAGCACAGTGTGTGGAGAACAAAATCATCACTGAGTATCAAACTATATAGAATTTAAAAAGTGGATGAAGGATGTAGAAATGTATAGACTTAACCACTGAATGTATATAATAAAACAATTAAACAATAACAACGAAAGACAAAACAGTTTTTCATACATTCTTAAAAACAGAATTGTTCTCATTTGATACACTTCCTATGATAAAATATGTAGTTATAAAAACTATTCTATATATACAAAATACAAATGCCCAAACATTAAAATATATCAGAATTTGAAGTCAGGGACAATTAGGAAACAAATATTAATTTTCAATTTCTTTTATAAGAGATAAGAGATTTTAAGAATGTGATAACATAATCTCTAGTTAGATTGTTGTTAAAATACGTATGGTGGATTATTGATGAAATGACACATACACACATTAATAATATTTTAAATTCAATTCAATAGCTTGTATGATTATGCAGAGACACATATTATATTCCTACTTGAATAGTGTATTACTCTCAAAATACATATACATTTGAGGAACAGGTCCAATATGCATGTACATTGAATTTTACTTCAGCACACTGTTGCAAGCTGCAATGTGATAATGATGTGGTTTGTCCACTAAGGGTGTGTTTGGTTTAACATTAGGTTGAACAGGCACACAAGCCCATGCATGTTTTGCGAGAAGTAGGAATTTGAAGCTTTTGATTCAACAGAAGTTTGGGGGTCTCCCAACGGTAAACCAAACATGCACTAACTGTCACCACTCACCACCATTTTGTGGGCCACCTCAACAGAGTCATTTGTTTGTCTCTAGACTGGCAATACTCGGCATCATTTGGTTATAACAAATGAGGTACTAAGTTATCCATGCAGCTAACCAATTCACCAATTTTTGGTTTAACAAATGTGGTTTTCAGAAAATTGTGGAATTGTGGAAAACAAATTTTACAAATCACTGTCAATGCTCAAGCCATAAGCAAACATATTATGCAAGAAAACTATGAAAGTTTAGTAATTTTGATCTCCATTATCTCTCATATATCTTACAACAACAACAACAACAAAGCCTTATCCCACTAGGTGAAGTCAGCTACATGAATCACACCATTCAGCACAATTAAAAAGCATTATAAGCAGCATTTATTTCACCTTTTCTTTTTTATGACTGCCAATGAGGAGAAGAATCCCGTCTATATTTATACTTGTAATTATGACCTGAAGAGCATATACATCAGCTAAATGATTGAGTAACAGACCACTCATTTATTCACACACAAAAAAAGAGAGATATAAAGATTATTAAAACCAGAATCATAACTGAAAAAAATTACAATTAAGCTTAAAAACAATTAAAACAATCCAAAATGCCAAGTATCCATATGCCATGTTATACCATTCAGTGAAAGAATGAACATGATAGAAGACTGGATAAAGTGATTTGGTTCCATCTATTTGAAGGGCTATATTGAGTAACAGACCATAATCTACCATAATCCCGTCAAGAAATACTGAAATAGAGTAAACTCTTATTTTGGTCCTCTAGAGATATACATAACATCACATTGGTCCTCCATTTTGATGTCATTTTAAGGGCCAAATAGATAGCAAAAATATGACATCGAAGGACTAATTCAATGTTGCATATATCTTGAAGGACCAATCTTTATAAATGGAGAATGGTGTGACATCGCATATATCTTTCGAGGACCAATTGGACATCCAATCCACAGAATATAATAGTAGTTCACTAGTTCCAAACTTCCAATTCGTTTATGTATACCATATCAGGGCTTTCCATAAAATAACACAGGCCCATATACAAATTATTAAAAGTGAAACTTCAAAAGTATCTACTACTTGAGACCGATCAAAGGATTACTGAATTGCTTTGGGAAATCCTCAGCGTGATTAATTAAATATACATGATTCACAATCTCTAATATTAAAATACTAGGAAAAGAGAGAAACTAGGAAATTAGGAAAACAATACAAGTCAAACCCTGATTCAACTACGTACCCCATTGCCCAAGAGGCTCCTAGCTATGCGAAGGTAAGGATCCCTTTCCAGGGTTGTAGGAACAGAAATAAGAAGGGATAAGAACGGTTAACGCCGATTGACCGAAAGTTTAAGGCTTGTCGGCGGACCACTGCCGTCCCATTCTTGAGTGAGCTGGAGCGCAGCCATCTTATCCACTGAACTAGCTAGAAGCTATCGCTTCGGGTCGAAGCACTAAACGAAAAGGACCGGGAAACGCGGCGGTATAGAGAGGGATATTGTACGCAGCCTTACCCTTGCATATGCAAAGAGACTGTTTCCGGATTCGAACCCATGACCAACAAGTCACCAAGACACAACTTTACCGCTGTGCTAGGGCTCACCCTCAAGTCAAACCCTGATTATTTGCAAAAGTTAATAGATTAAAGCCCAATATACAGCGCCACTGAATAGAAAATGTTGAGTTAATATATAAAAAATGTTAAGGAGATACTTTCCAACAAATCCAATTAGTGAATCTTTTCTTTACTATCGGAGTCAAAACATCTGAATACATGGTTTTAAACTTAATCAAGAAATCAATTTGCATAACTTGAAAAAGTATAAAACATTTGTGACTAATTGGTCAAAACAGATGCCCTTGACTATTAAAACAACAACAGTAATTAGAAGTTTCCATACACAGATCAGAAGGGAAAAGTCATGACCAGTACAACAGCCTATGTTGAAAGGAGAAAGCTTAGACCAAGAGGTTTCAAGGATCCCAAAAAAGAAGGGTATTTTTCAACATACAACAATAAAAGCAAACCTTTGAAGGCCCAGCAGCATGGAGAAGCCTACAGGCCTCTCGCCCATGTCCTTCAGACTGAATCCTATAATAAGTATAAAATTTGAATACTTAGAAGGCAAAACAGATATACTGTGGAGAAGCTCAGACAGAATGTATATGTACTAAGCTGATTGTAACAGTGGTGATAACAGATAAAGAAAAATCAAAACAATGAAAAAAACTCAAAACTACCTTTGGTTGATAAAAATAATGCAATCTTAATTGTTATATAATTACCTGAAGCCTGTCAGTAGTTCTGCCTCAAACTGGTTGGGAGTCAACATTGAAGATACTGGAACAACCTGCCACAATGTGTGTTACTCAGATATCACTAGGAATATACTTCTCAAATTAAAAATAGGATACACGAAAGGGGACTATGCCTGTATCATCCTATAAAAATAGGAACCTGATAACGAAGCAATAAAATATAATTTTCAATTATAGGTGAATGCATACAATAGTTCAGTCAAATAAGTTTACATGTTTTCAATTTGCTACATTGTATATGACTATACAATATATATTATTTGCACTTGCACACCAGCAAAAACATCTTTGCAGAACAGTCATACCTTCTCACGATAGACTGATACTAGCTCTTGAGGAACATAAAGCTTTCCTTCATCACCCATCACTGGATCACATACTGACAAGGAAGCATAATTTTATTAAATACAAATATACATATATAGATTTATTCTCTGAAAAGAAAAAGAAAAAAAAAAAGAAGCTTGAGGCTCAAGTGCCCAACACCCAAAAAAAGAAAAAGATTGAAATCATTTTCCGAGGCTTCAGCTGTCAATACTTCATAAAATCACAACAAAACTGTGTTGGCTATCTGGAACACAAACTGTAGTTGAGACTTAAAAAAGTGTAGTCCCTGTTGGCTACAACAGGATGTAAGTTCATTCTTCAATTTCTCGCTATATGTATAAAGACTTAAATTATGTCTTCCATTGTTCCTTTTAGTAATATCTAAACACTCATAAAAGCTAGGTCAATATAAGATGGTTTGATATGAAAACTTAAAAGTAAACCTGAAAATGATAAAGGAAAGCACAAACATTGTATAAGGCCAGATCGAATAACTTATCCGTGCAATTTTATGCAGCATATCAAACAAATCCCAAGTATTTTCAATATTCTCACCATATGTAAGACCTGGGTTTGTTGACCGAAGTTTGTTGACAACTTGCATTACAGTGTTTAGAAAAGACTCTGAACCAATATAACCTGAAAATACATGGATTGGAATAGGTAATAAAGGAACTAAGGAAGTAATGAAAATAGGGAACAAAATAAAATTGCAACAAACTGACAGGTTAGTGATTGAACACAACTGACAATATTACAGTAGAGTGCAAAAGTATATCATAAATAGAATAATGATTATAATTTTAGTACTAAAGTAAATATTGCAGGATGGCTCAACAATAATACAAAATGATGATTTTGAAAGAGAGAAACTTAAGTTTGTCACCCAAGAAAAAAAAAAGGAAAAAAGAAAATTAAGAACACAAGAATTCCAACATCCAAACATAATATGACACTCAATAGACAGTCAAAGAATTATTTCATCTACTTTCAGTAAGATCAATTGAAGCATTTTATCAAGAGCTGCAAAAAAAAAGTTCAATAAGAAAGACAGGTTGCCACCTATCATGGCAAAACTTGAATCAACTGACTCATTTACCTATTTAATATACAGTTCATGAGGTATTTAAAAATTAAAATACCTGTTAACAAGTGAGTATAGAACAATAAATCATTTCCTTCAAGGCCTTCTATTAGATCCCAGAGTTGCTGTCCATTCAAAACCTGACCCTTAAACGTCGGGTATCCTGCATTATAATCATCAAATTTATCAAACCACAACTGCAGAATTACTTAATCAAGCATACCATACCACACCTAAACTTATTCACATTGACAGACAGCGTCACACCATATATCAAGCCACAGAATCCTGAGAAGCTGAATGAAAAATTAAAGACTCAGCTTGCCTGTATGATTCGAAAACTGCACGGAATTAATTGGATCCACATCATATCCCAGTAGTTGCAGAGGGAAGACGGCGGATTTATTACCAACATACCCCTGAGAATAATAGCAAACAGCCACAATGTCAAGGTAATTAATTACTTAGCAAGCTGCATGCAACTGACAATGACATTAAAGAGTATTGCCAATTGCCGAGAAGAATAACGAATTCCATTTTGTCAATCCAAAACAACATGCATATAAAAACACATCAACCTTATCATCTTTTCACCCTATTTTAATCAGTTAAGAACGCGTTTGATGAATAATTAAGAATATGAACATGTCAATGTATTGATTTTAATATTGCTAACATTGCAGGTTATTATTCTTCATTTCTACATACGATTAGTGACATCTTAAACGAACATTTGATGTGTTAAAAACGTATTCGATGTAAAAAATGCTGAAGAGAAGAAAAAAAAAACCTGAACGGTGTGAGATTGAATGCTGAGAACTCGACCGGTGTTGGAGGGAAGAGTGAGGGAGAGGATTGGAGGCGCCATGCGAGAATTCCTCGAGTTTTGTGCCCTTGAAAAAAGAAATCGGTCAAAGACGACGAAAATTGGAATGAAAAGCGAATGCGGTGAGGTTGAGAAAACTGAGAATCAGAAGAGAATGATAAATTTACCGGAAAATGCGAGTTTGACAGGAAAATCTGAAATTGGATCGGTGTGAGAGTGTGAGCGGAGGCTTTAACAGCATGGAACAGTGTACAACGCTGAGGCAGCCAACTCCTGCGTCTACATTCATTCTTTCATTCATTCATTCGTTCATATTATAATATTGTGGAATAGATTATAGATGACGATGCACATTTCATGTGTTTAAGCTATATTATTACCAAAGTGCCACCATACGGGAAGGGAAGAGAGATTCGAATTTTTTTGTCATGTAACCCAGATATGCTACCTTTATTTGTTAAAACAAAAATATATGTTAGATATATAAGTTATAAGAATTTTTTTTTATCTTTATACTATTTGACGATTTTTTTTATCTTATATATTATTTGACAAATAATAGATAACACAAATAAAATAATATAAAATTTATTAAAATACCTAATATTAATTATCTTAATACATTTATATCAAATTCAATGTATTTACTAAAGTATAAAAGAGAGATACTAGAATAAAAAAATCTTATGTTTTTTTTTAAATTGGTTATGTTGGTTAGTTATTATTCTTTCAGTTATTAAAGAGACAAAAATATTGATATATGTGTCAATTTAATATTTTGTAGTTATTAAAGAGATAAAAATATTAATATATGTGTGTGACAAAAAAATTATTTCATAATTTTTTGAGTAATAAAAATTAAATATTTTATTTTATTTTCAAATTAGAACAAAAACATTTATCATCTTTTGTTAACATATTTTTACGAATCAAACTCACCATCCAAGTTTGCTTAAGTATCCAAAGTGACAAAATTGGACAACTCAATTCAGCCAACCTAACTTATTGTGTTTAACTTGTTAAAAAATGGGTTGAGTTAGAGTTAGAGTTAGGGTAGAGTTGTTTTGAGTTAGGTTAGCCTGTCATATTTTATATAAAAAAAGTAATTTATGGATTGATGTACCAAATGAATCGAAATGAATAAAAACATAAGGCATTCTAGCATGGCCACTTAATTAGTTCATCAAATCAAACTCAATATATATAAATATTTAAAACACACTATACATTCACCAATAAACTTTTTGTAGGTTCCACCAGTAAACTTAAGGGTCAAAATAATCAGAAACATTAATATTTAAATTTATTAAAACTAATAAGTTTACCATCACAAATAGGTTTTAATAAACTACAATAAATATAAGAAAACAAAATAAAAAGGATAAAATATTTTTTATCTTGTATTTTCGGTCAAACTTGATTTACGTATTTATAATTTTAAATCAATCAATTTGATCCTATATTTTAAAAAATAAGTGTATTAATTAGTCTCTATATATTGATGACCAAAGGATAAATATAAACTAAATCCACCTATTTTTCAAAGTATAGAATCAAATTGATTAATTTGAAACAATAGAAACTAAAATTAAGTTTCACTAAAAGTATAGAAATTAAAAACATTTTTATCCATTTAAAAAAAATCAATCCACAGATTGACTCAACCCATCCTATCTTCAAGCTCCCAAAAAAATGAATTAGATTAGGTTAAATTTGTTTAGAGAGCTGACTAAAATTTTCGAATTCAACTTATGCTGCCTAGCCAGTTAAATGGGTCATTCTTAGTGAATCAAACTCATTTTACTATTCCTATGCTCAAGGATATTTCAAAATATTATTTGACTTAAATTTAGTTTTTATTTTTTAAAAAAGAAAAATTAGATCAAACACTTATTTTAGAAAAATATTTCTTTAAGAAATTTAAAAACTTGAATTCAGGAGTTTTTAAAAGAAAAAAAATCTCTTTGATTCTTTTGTCTCTTCTTATTGCCTTTAATAATTTTTTTCAAGTTGAGTTCTCTTCTTTACATAAGAAAAAATAAATTCAAAAATAAATAAATAAATTATAATTTTCTAAAAAATGTCCAAACATCCTAAGAATATATATGCAAAAAAAATTATGACTAGAATAGAATACATTATTAGTTTAATATTTCAATTAAGTTGAGCAGGTCAAGCTTAATACAGTAATATTTACCACATTTGATGTTTATACTATTTAGTCACCTTAATTCGAGCAAGGAAAAATAAAAAATAACAATAAATATATTTTAAACAAAATGTTAAAGAGAAACTATATATGTATATATAATTTCTCTTCACTTTTTTTTCTTCTGTTTTTTCAATTAAAAGCAAAACTAGAGATTATTACCAATCCATATAGAATTGGATAATGGATATGGTCTCTGACCAATGCATGAGAATTCGTAGTGGAAAATACTGGTTAATAAATTAGTTACCGAGATTATTACTTATTAGCTTGTTAGACAACAATCATGACATCATTGACATATATGATTATGTTCCCCAAATCATGTCAATTAGTTTTTTACTGCAAAATTCGTTTGCCAATTAAAGTGATATTTTAATATATTTTTTTAATTATTATTTAAAGAAACATTTTTTTAAATCGTTAATTTTTATTTTTTATTTTATTTTTAAAATATTTATTAAATTACCTTATTATCTTTTTAACTAATGAGATATGATATATGTATAACAATTCTTACAATAATTCATACAATATTATTTTATGTGTTTATTTTTCTTTTATATCATTTATTATGTTTTAAAAAAAAAATCTCTTTTTCATTTTTTTCTCTCTCATTGTTGTGAGATTTATTGTACTAAGTATAATTTCTCTTATCTATAACATAGTTTTATAATTTATTTATGTTTTTGTTCTATCATTCAAATAATTATTCACGAAATTGACAATCAAAATGTTAAATTTTTTGAATAATTTTATATTAGATGATTTATTTTAACTATTAAATTAACTAATATAATAAAAGCATAATGTTGATTTTTATTGAGGAAAAAACTATAATGCCTATGTATTTTTTTTACTTTATATAAAAATTAATTAAAAATATTTTAAGATATAGTATGAGATTAATAGTAAAATACATAATATTAAAAAATTGTAATAATTGAAACTAAAAATATCTCTAAATAAAAAAATAAAATTATAACACTTAAAAATATATTTTTATCCATAAAATAAAACAAAAATTTATATAAAATAATCATATTAATATATTCATTTTTATCATTTTATATTTTTCAATTATTTAAATAGATAATTATGTTGAATACTTACAATTTAATTTAATAAATTAACTTAACAACTTTTAACTGTTAGTCACTAGCTTTTAGTTTTCATTTAATAAAAATAGCCCATAATCTCTGTGAATTGTGATGCTACATCATCGCCTTTGTCCAGTCGAAGATGATAATTCTCAATTGTGATTCTTCCTAAAAAGCATAAGAGTGAAACTTCCTGCATCTCCATATTTGGTTTTGCACCTGATTGCATTGTGGAAAACTAAATCCGTAATACTTATAAAATTACATTACGGATTGAACTTTCTCTAATACAAAAGAGTACATGGAGCAACACTCAAAACATAATTAAGTGCTTCCGATTTTCAAGCTCATGAGTCATGGCCAACCTTGTCTGCAAATTGGGCGCATAGAAAAGCAAAAGCCTAAACCATTTTTTGGACCTTTCTTTAGGCCCAACATAGTTTTTTTCCCTCCTCATCTAATAATGTGACCATTTCTATATTTGTGATAGCAACAAAACAAAAATTATTGTGATAGCTACAGAACTTGATATCGTTGGCTTATGTTACTAGCACTATTTTTTTTATAGAGAAACTAGCACTAATTTTTTAAACGCCTATTATGTGTAAAATCGATATATTCAATCTTCTTATTTATGAAACTGCTTTACTCATAAAAATTTCAATTTAAAAGTATTTTCTTTTAAAAATCCATGGTATAAATTTGCAAAATACCAGAGAACATGTTTGTTGTCAATTACATATAAATTTTTTATCCGTCGGATTAAATGCATTTCATTCCCCTATTTTTTAACTTGATATAACCCCCTAAAAAAACTTGATATTACATTTTCCATCCTAATTTGGAGAAAAAGGGCTCAAAACACTCTTTGTCTCTCTTCACTTTTATTTTTTTTCTATTAATTATTCAAGTAAACAGTAGCATCTTTAATAAAGTATTTCACCTCTACAATTTGAAGCAGGTCACAAACATGATCTGTTACGATCCATCTCATATATAATTAGGCCAAAGATGATCATTTCAGCAGCTAAGAAATGGAACAATTATATTGTTTACAAAGAGAGACTTTTTGGTTGTTAGAATAAATATCTCAGATAGATTGTAGAATATTATTGTTACTTGTTAGAATTCTGTTAGCAATTGCATGTGCTCTGCTTATATATCTCACTATAATTTCATTAATCAGTGAGTAATGAAGAATCAGAATTGTTGTTTTTACCTCTTTTAGTTGTAGAATTAGGAGTACTGATAAAATTAGTTATCCCATTGCATATCATGATTACTCGATTGTTAATCTCTCCTTCCTGGACTTACAAGAACTGTTGTGCCTTTAAACAATTTATATATATAGTCAATAAACTAAAGAGAAGCAAAAACTATTTCATATAGGATTCCATGCGCAAGGCAACTGTACCAATTGGAATGCACTGACGGATCTAAAACCCCACAGTCTATTTAAAAAAATAATAACTAATAATATACATTGATTCTCAAATATAAGTATAAGGTTATAAGAAAAAAAAGTTTAACATCGTATAAATAAGAAAAGACTCATAAATTTAAACTTAATATTTAATGTTTTAAATTAAAATGTGATATTAAATTCATTTATGACTCATGTAATGTTTAACTTGCACAACAATTATCACACTATCTCATCTTTTGGACATTAATTAATTATGTTCTATCGTATCTAGTAACATTAAAATCTGAAAAAGAAAAAAAAAAGGTAGCATCCATACGTGAGATAGTGGCAACGTGTTTCACATAGATGCTCACAGCAGAAAAGTATTTGTAGTGATATGTAACAGAGACGAAAAAGATTGAAGATGGGACAATTTTGATCGACGACTTAATTAATTACGTCAATTGATTTTAAATAACCATAAAAGATATGGCCTTACAATGTCGGATATTATTGTTAGGATTTAATCTTTAATATTGTTTTTATGTAGTTTGAATTTTAAAAGTAGTAATATGGAAAAGATAAGATATTAGGAAAGATATGGGGAAGATATTGTTTAGATATATTTAAAGATTTGATAAGAGATTTGTTTAGGAGATTTGATAAGAGATTAGGAGATTTGATAAGATTTTTGATAAGATTAAGTTTAGAGATTATTGCTTATAAATAGCATATTTGTAATCAGAGTCTGTGTGGCTTTGGCAGACTATTATCAATAGAAAGAGTTTTTCTTCTCCAGTAAATTCGTGTATATTGTGTGAGTGCTTGTGAGTGCACCAGTGTGTGCAAAGGGGACCTGTGAGACCTGTGTATGATACCCACTGAAACCAACAATTATAATAAAGTGTTTAGGTTTTGTCGATATGTAAAGAACCGAAAGTTGCTGGTTTTTTGGTTTTGGCTGTTCTATAGTTTGTTGCTAGCAGTAGAAGACAATCCTAAAAGATTGGATTAACCAATCACAAAAGTACTTATGTTCTTCCTATTACAAAACAAGATGTCGTTTGTTAAGATAGTTATGAGATGGTGAGCTCTAAATGTCAAGTCAACAAAATTTAAACACATAAAAAATGAGTTATCAGAGAAATTGCCAACTTTCAAGTAGTTGATTATCTACCATATATGTAATGTTTCTCTATTTTGAATTTAAATGTGTATTTATTTATTTTATTTAGGATAAATGATATCATTTCAATTAGGGCAAAAGTTATTTTGTTATAATCACGGTGGTTTTTATGTCATGACTTCTGAATAATATCGGAAATCATATATATACTACCACACAATTCCATTCGAACTCTGTTATCTACCATTCTTATCTTCTACAACACTTTCATGTTAATTAATGTAATTTAAATTTCATATACGTTTCTTACATTATTAATATCTTTCCAACTCTTTAATTTTCAATTACTCTGATTTCTCGTTCCATTTTATTCTTAGTATTTTACCTTTCTATAGATTGTTTCTTGTCTTTTACTCATGCATGCTTTTAATTCCAAAGCATGTTATCTTTCTTACAACTTTACTTTCTAGCACCTAACATTTATGGCATTTTATTTTCATTGCATATTTAGATACTTCATCTTCTTTATACTCTTTTACTCCATGCATGCATTTTATTTTTGATACATTTTTAGTTTCTTCTCAAACTTTCACTGTCCTATCAAGTGAATTCCAACACCTTCAATACTTTGTTAATTAATTTACTCTCTTTGCCAATTTCGCCAATTTAATTTCCTACTATTTACTTAACCTTTTGTTAGTTTATTCCTTGTTAATCTACTTTCTTTTCAAAAGGTTTATTTGTTTTCAATGATCATTTTTCTCTATCAACACTACTCTTCAGTCTTCATCAATTCTGTCACTATTTCTCTTTTCACACTCTCAAAAGATTAACTGTGAAGCAAAAATAATTTATAAATTATAATAAAAAATCCATATCTTGAGGTAGAGTATAATATAAGAAAAAATATCTTATTGTTAAGATTGAAGATTTTATTCTGTTATAGAAAAATAAATTATACTTTTTTTAAAAAAATTGTTATAAAATACGAGTCATGAAATCAAGCCTGCATACAACTCACTCTCACATGATATCATCAGTCCTACTCAATCACGTATGCTGATTGTCTCACTGTCACTCACAAGATTACAAAAGTAACGAAAATATATACAAAATAGTCATTAGGATTCAAAACATTAAATCTCTTTCCTTGGCTAGAGCATGACTTATCACCCTGACACATTTGTGTGTTTTCATCATAGACTGATCTAGGAGCGTATCAAAAGAGGAGTTAAAAAAAAATTACACAACTTTAGATAATTAACTTCTAATAAATAATATATTTAACACAATAACTTTTATTAATTTTATGTATAAAATGAGATATATAATCTATTATTAAAGAAAATTAAACAAATATTATTCAAAAACTTATTTTTTAATTTTATACATTTTCCTTTGTCCGTATTTGTGTTCTTTTTCTTTTTTTTTTCTCACATATATATATATATATATATATATATATATAAAGGATGCTAAGAGAATGGACCAAGGTCCATAAAAATATTCCCCTGCGTGTCATACATAAGACAAACTTAATATTTATTTATTTATTTATGATACTATGTATTTTTATTGATTTATGTTATTTAAGTAGTGACTTATTGATCCGATCAATAACTCGATATTAATATATTATGTTGTGTTTGGGAGAGGTAAAATGGGGTAAAAAAAACAAAAATTCAAAAATTAATATGAATCTCACATCTTTATCATATTAATTTAATTTAAATATGTTTTTCTCAAATTCATTTCATTTCATTTCATTCTAGTATACTAAACTGTTATATAATTTTGTCCAGAGGACACGCAGAAGTATAAACATAATTACAAAGATGAAGGATAGAAAGTTACACCAGATTTTACTTGGTTCATTAACTTACTATCAACAAGTTAACTAATCCAAGGGCAAAGGGATAATCTCCCAGTTCTCACTCAATTTATTCACTTTAGAAATCTTTATACAAACATTACAAGAATTCAGCTTTACATAGGTAACAGAACCTATACATTATCTTCTACTTTATATAGAATATTACAAATATCCTAACATAATGAAATTAAAACACAGAACGAAGAACATGCGTCAAGGTATTAATCTGAAACCTAAACAGACAGAATTTCAAATACTTAGCAGATACAATCAGTAAATCAAAGAAGACAAAATCAATCCTCTTCTCCTTCGTTCAATAGCATGAGAAAAGACCTCTCATTCAAGTTTCATCAAGAACTCGAAGATACCTTGAACAAATCCAGAAATACCTTCTAACTAAAGAGAAGGAACAAATATACTTACCTGGAAAAGCAAGATACGCACCACATGAGCACTAAACCAAGCACTCTAAGATCAACTCACCTTTTTGAGAGAGAAGAATTAAAGCACCACTATTGAAGAAGAAGAAACCAGAGAGTTAGGGTTCGGGTGTTAGCCCCTTTTCGAACACACACTGAGAGAGAACAATGCTTCTAGAGTATTTTTCACTTAGTCACACACTAAAAGAAAACGTATATATTGAAAAGCGTAAGAAAAATTGGACTAGGCCCAATACACATACAACAATATATGAAACGCATAATATTACTTATATTGGTTTTTATAAAGGATTAATTTTTCAGAAAATACAATTATCAAACTTCACCTTAATTTTGAAAAATAGAGCAAGAACATAAACAGGAGATTTAACCCCATGTCGACTCAACTATACTCTAAATGCAACAATTTTCAATAAATTCAAGGCTTCCCTAAATTTACTAACAGGAACAACTTTGGTAAAAATGTTAGCAGGATTACATGCAGTATCAATTTTTTCTACCTTAACCTGATTATCAGCAATGATATCTTTAATGAAATGTAACCTAACATCTATATGTTTGGTTCTTTCATGGTAAGCACTACTTTTGAACAAATGTATGACACTTTCAAAATCACAAAATATCTTAGGGATACTTGCACACAGACCCAATTCAGAGGTAATACCTTTTAGCCAGAGAGCCTCCTTTACAGCTTCTGTCAAAGCCACATATTCAACTTCTGTAGTGGACAGAGTCACTCTGTGTTGTAAGTTGGCCTTCCAACTAACAACATTTCCTCCAACAGTAAATACAAGGTCAGTGAGTGACCTTCTTTTATCAAGGCCAGTAGCATAATCTGAGTCACAAAAATCCTTAACAAAAAATCATTAGAATCACAGGCAGAAAAATGCAAACAATGACTAGAGGTACCATGTAAGTATCTAAATAACCATTTAACAACATTCCAATGATCCTTACAAGGTCTAGACATAAACCTACTTACCACACTAACACCATAGGCTATGTCAGGCCTAGTGCTGATCATAGCATACATCAAACTTCCTATGACATTAACATAGGGCACATTTTCCATGTGCAACAATTCCTTAGTAGACAAATCACCTGCAACAGATTTCAGTTTAAAGTGTGCCCCCAAGGGCACATTTATAGGTTTACTCATATGCAAAGAGAAAAGTTTTATGATCTTCTCAACATAATCGGACTAATAAAGGGATAGATGCCTACTCTTTCTATCCCTAATAATATCCATAACAAGAATTCTCTTAGCAGGGCCTAAGATTTTCATATCAAACTCTTTACTAAGCATACATTTCAAATTTTCAATTTCATTACAGTCTTTAAAAGCAATTAACATATCATCCACATAGATAAGCAGATAAACATAGCAGTCATCATTCAAACATTTAAAATACACACAATGGTCAAAATTACATCTATCAAACCCATGGGATAACACAAAATCATTAAATCTCCTATACCATTGCTTAGGAGACTGCTCCTTAAGCAAACACACCTTACCTTCTGAGCCTTTCTTTACAAAACCTTCAGGTTGCTCCATAAAGATCTACTCCTCAAGGTAACCATGCAAGAAAGTTGTCTTGACATCCAGCTGCTCCAGCTCTAAGTCAAAGACGGCAACAGCTGATAAGATCAGCATGATTGAGGTGTGTTTGACTACAGGAGAGAAAATCTCATGATAGTCAACATCGTCAATCTGAGAGTAACCTTTGGCAACTACCCTTGCCTTAAACTTGGCTGCTTCAACACTAGGCACAACAATTTTTTTCTTAAACACCCACTTATAGCCAATTACCTTCTTCCCTTGGGTCTTTCAACCAGCACCCAAGTCTGATTCGTCTTGAGAGAAGACATCTCTTCTACCATAGCTTACTGCCAATCTAGCTTAGATGGCAGCTCTATGGCTTCAGAGTAAGTGCAAGGCTCCTCTTCTTCAAGTTGAGTTCCAACTTGAAGGGAAAATGCTATAAGATCAGTATGAGCAAACCTACTAGGAGGCCTAATAGTCCTCCTAACCCTATCTCTAGCCAACCTATAGTTGGAGAGAGATGACTCCTGTTGATTTTGGCTAAGAAAAGAGTCATCAGGAGCTTGATTACTCAAATCATACTCATGCACAGGACCAAGCTGATTTTCAACATTCTCAAACTCACCACCATCCAGCCTAGATGAGGCAGAATGCTCCACCTCCAGCTGAACCTTGTCAACAGATTGCACTTGCTCTCTATCCATTATAATGTCCTTATAAAAGACCATTTCATGGAAGACCACATCCCTACTAATGATGCACTTTCTCTTATTTGACAGCCACAACTTGTAGCCTTTAGTGCCAATAGGATACCCAATGAAAACAACTCTAATAGCTCTAGGACTCAACTTATCTTGCTTGGTGTGAACATAAGCAACACAACCAAAAGGTTTCAGGTGATCTAAACTTGGAGGTTTGTTAGACCACATCTCCATAGGAGTCTTAAAATCTATGGCAGATGAAGGACTCCTATTAATGACATAGCATGCAGTGGCAACAGCCTCTGCTCAGAAAGACTTGCCTAAACTAGATTCAGCCAGCATACACCTAACCTTATTAAGTATAGTCCTATTCATCCTTTCAGCTACTCCATTTTGCTTAGGGGTATCAGCACAAGTCCTATGCCTAGAGATACCATGCTCCTTAAAGAAATCAGAGAACTGACTATTACAAAATTCTAAGCCATTATCAATTCTAAGAACTTTGACCCTATTCCCAGTCTTATTCTCCACTAGCAACTTCCACTCCTTAAAACTAGCAAAGGCCTGATCCTTCTGTTTTAAGAAGTAGGCCCAGACTCTCCTAGAGTAGGAATCCACTATAGATAGAAAATAGTGGGAACCAGACAGAGAGCTAGGGACTCATGGGAGCTCCACAAGTCAGAGTGAACATATTCTAACATAGCCTTGGTAGAACTCTAGGCCATAGAGAAAGACAACCTATGTGTCTTTCCTAGGACACACACCTCACAAAACTCTAAGTTTTCTAGCTTTTTAGAATCCAAGATACCCTATTTTCCTAGTTCTTGCAACCTTTGGCTGCTTATGTGCCCTAACCTCTTGTGCCAAATAAGAGAATCCTCTTTCTTTCCAGAAATCACACAAGACTTTATGCCCAAAGTATCACCCTCGAAGACATACAGACCATTTACAAGCTTCCCTACTAAGACAATGGTGTTCCCTTTTAGTACCTTAAGTGTTCTTTTTTCACTTTGAAACACATAGCCACCTTTATCTAATGTACCTAAGGAGATTAGGTTCCTTCTTAGGCTAGGAACAAGCCTCACATCTTTCAACACTTTAATAGATCCATCTTTAAGCCTTAGCTTTACAGATCCTATTCCAGCAACCTCACAGGCTTGGTCATTACCCATAAAAACCTTTCCACCAGTCTTTTAAGAAAACCCCATCAACCAATCCCTCCTAGGGGTCATGTGAAAGGAACAACCAGAATCTAGCACCTATTCATCTTCATGGGAGGTGTCAGATAGGGCCAACACCTCTCCATTCTCACAACCACTCAACAGATTTACAAAATCTGTTTTAGGACCTCCATTTTGAACTTTACTCCTTTCAGGGCAGTTCTTCTTAACATGCCCCTCCTTGTGACATTGCCAACATGTCACTTTTCCCTTTGGTTGGTTGTTGGTCTTATATGGATTGCTACTATTATTGTAATTATTATTATTGTTATTATTATTGTAGCCTTTTCCTTTATTCCAAAAGCTATTACCCATTTGCTTCTTGTTATTCTTACCCTTAACTATTAGCCCTTCCCCATTAGTCCTTTGTTGCGAAACGACAAGTGTACCGTTCGTTTCAAGTAATAAAGTGAGCAAGTAAAGTATCGTATCCACAAGGATTGAATTTCTAATTTATCGTAACTTACGGTCTAAGAGATTGGAAGGAATTAAATGGTTTTAAGAAAATAATGTTGTGTTGTGGAATTAAGCAATTTAAATAACAAAATCTAACAAGAATGTAAAAGCAACTTTAAATTAGTAATTATGCAGTGATGAGAACCAACTGTGCTTAAAACACAATCACCTTTGATCCCTACCTCTTTCACTTGATTGGATATCAATTTCAATTACTTCTGATTACTCAGAGGATAAATCTTTCCAAATTTAATTAAATCCTAATTCCTTAGCAATTTAACCCTTTAACCCAATCAAAAATCCTAATTCCTTAGCGATTCATATCAAGCTAAGCATTTAAAAGAATATATCATAAAGTTCTGCAATTATACATCCCTATCCCTAGGCAATGTAAAAACTGTTATTTTACTCATGTCAGAAATTAGAATCCCAACATCCCTATTGCGAATCCTAACCCTCATAACTTAAATAGAATGACCAATTCTAAGAAAGAATATAACAGTGAAGAACAGAGTAAAACAAAGCAATTATAATAATCTCATATTAATACCAATCAAATTACAGAAGAGTTCACATTGGTTCTTGGCCCTAACCACAATAAAGAAAGTTAGCCAGACATGTTCATGTCTAACATCAAGGAATACAAAGAAGGCAGAAGCATTAATCCTCTTCAATCTCTGGTCTTGATCTTCTCTCCACTGTGCGTTTCTGTGTAATTCTCTGTCCAAGGGTGTTTTTTTACCAGTCCAAAAGCCTCCTTTTTATCCTTGCACGTTCTCCATTTAATTAGGGTAACCCTTCTCTTTCTTCTATTTTCGTGCCAAATATCTTTAAATCTGGAAACAGAATCACTGTGGGGCTGACCGCGCGGGATCTCACGCTGATTGCGTGAGATATTCAAATTGAGGGTTCTTTCCAGACCTTCTGGCGCTAACAGCGTGATCTCCCACGCTAACCGCGTGAATAATTTGAATTGAATAGCTGGTGTCTGGGCATCTGGCGCGACTCGCGCGAATTTCGGCGCTGGTAGCACGGATGGCTCGAACTAAAAGCCTGATCTTTGCTTCTGGGCGTTACTCGCGCAGATCCCCATGCGAATTGCGTGGATTGTTTGAATGTTCAGGCTTCTCTACTTGGCTTTATTTCCCTTCCTTTTGGCTCTGTATTAAGAAATTAGTAATAAAATGAGATAATAATAAATAAATCAATAACTTAACTAATTCTAGCCTATATTCCTAATTATTTGATTGAATTGTAAATAAATTAACCTAAAAAACTAAGATGTGTTAGCAACACATCATCCTTTTATTCAGGTTCAGTTCTAACTCTATACACTTAAGGGCAGTCAACACATCCTCTAAACTCAAGGTTTCCCTGCCATACTTGATGGCAGCCTTGACATCCTTATAGGATGCAGGAACAGCATTTAAAAGAATTATAGCTTGGTTTTCATCGGATTATTTTTTCATCCACATTAGCCAAGCTAATGATGATCCTATTAAACTCATCCAAGTTCTCAACAAGAGACTTGCTAGGATCCATCTTAAAACCAAAGAGCTTGTCTTTGAGATAGATCTTGTTTGACAAGGATTTTGTCATAAACAAGGACTCAAGCTTCAGCCACACTCTAGCAGCTGTGGTTTCCTCACTCACCTGCCAAAGAACACTATTAGACAAATGTAGAATGAGAAGGCTAAAAGCATTCTCAAGAAGATCAGATTTCTGATCAGGTGTAAGGGTAGAAAGCAAGTCCTTCTCCCCCACCTAAAGCCTTTTCACACTTTTGATTTACAAGAACAGCCTTCATCTTCATATGCCACATGTTAAAATCACCCTTACCATCAAATTTCTCCACCTCAATCCTAGCTGACCCCATCTTGACTATTTCAAGAATAAGAAAGAACAGAGAACATAGAGAACAGAAAAACAGAAAAAAGGGAGCCACCAAGAACCAAGGCTCTTGATACCAGTTGTTATATAATTTTGTTCAGAGGACACGCAGAAGCATAAATGTAATTACAAAGATGAAGGATAGAAAGTTAGACCCGATTTTACTTGGTTCATTAACTTGCTATCAACAAGTTAACTAATCCAAGGGCAAAGGGATAATCTCCTAGTTCTCACTCAATTTATTCACTTCAAAAATCTTTATACAAACATTATAAGAATTTAGCTATAGTAATACATAGGTAACATAACCTATACATCCTCTTCTACTTTATATAGAATATTACAAATATCCTAACATAATGAAACTAAAACACAGAACGAAGAACATGCATCAAGGTATTAATCTGAAACCTAAACAAGCAGAATTTCAAATACCTAGCAGATACAATTAGTAAATCAAAGAAGACAAAATCAATCCTCTTCTCCTTCGTTCAATAGCATGAGAAAATACCTCTCGTTCAAGTTTCATCAAGAACTCCAAGATACCTTGAACAAATCCAGAAATACCTTCAAACTAAAGAGAAGGAACAAATATACTTACCTGGAACAACAAGATACACACCAGAGGAGCACTGAACCAAGCACTCTAAGATCAACTCACCTTTTTGAGAGAGAAGAATTAAAGCACCACTATTGAAGAAGAAGAAACCAAAGAGCTAGGGTTCGGGTGTTAGCCCCTTTTCGAACACACACACACACACACACAGAACAATGCTTCTAGAGTATTTTTCAATTAGTCACACACTAAACGAAAACGTATATATTGAAAGCGTAAGAAAAATTGGGCCAGGCCCAATACACATACAACAATATATGAAACACATAGTATTACTTATAGTGGCTTTTATAAAGGATTAATTTTTCAGAAAATACAATTATCAAAAACACATATTAGTGTTATTGAATAAATGATAAATTGGGTTGTAATAACACAAGGCAACCTTAAGTTTGTTATAGATGGGCATTGGTGACACTATGGTTGTTAAAATCGCGTTTTAACTTGTAGAATCGTACGATTCTACGAGTTCATGGAGTCTCCGCGAGTTAAAACGCTAGCAGAATCGTTTTTGAGTGGAATCAGTCAAGTTTACGCAGATTTGACACGAGTTAGCATAGTCTCGCGAGTTTGCGTCGACTCTGCGGGTTTGGGGAAAAATGAAACGACGTCGTTTCATTCGTGTCATTTTTCTTTCTTCCTCCTTGTTTCATTTCAGCGTTGTAGTGATTAACTTTTCACTTCTTTGTTCCACTTCTCTATGCGAGTGGCTGAGACGAGAGTGCATGGTGCGACTGTGAAGGGAGCCCGTGACCGTGCCAGTGCGTGGGGGTTGCGAGCCCACAACGACGGTGAAAGAAGTCAGCGTTTTGTTTTCACTTCTCTGTTCCTCTTCTCTATGCGAGTGGCTGAGACGAGAGTGCGTGGTGCGAGTGTGAAGGGAGCCTGTGACCGTGAGAGTGCGTGGTGGCCACGAGCCTGTGACGACGGCGAAAGGAGTCAGAGTTCTGTTTTCACTGCTCTGCAACGACCCGTAGGTTTTCTTCTTTTCCTCTTTTGTTTGTAGGTTTGAGTTTGACTCTTGATTGAATAATATCGTGATTATGTGAATTTGTGAATGAAAAATACTGTGATCTTGTGAATGAAGAATACCGCGATCTTGTCTTTTAGAGCCTGAAATCTTTTAGATTAAGGTATTCGTTGTGTTGACCAAAGGGATGCTTTGAATTATTAGTTTAACATGACATAATGGCTGCTTGAATATGAGAGACCGGTACATGCATCACTTGGTTCTACTTTGTCAAAGCTTAGTCTTGAGAACTTCCATATGAATTCTAACTTTTTTTAACAACCTTGTATTTTTGTTTGAAGTAGACTCTTATGAGTTTACGATTCCAGTCTACGAGTCGAATCTATAGAACTCTCATGAGTTTACATAGACTCTTGATTTTGACAACCTTGAGACACTACACTCATTTAAGACAAAATATAACATTATTTGGTGTATTTTCAACATATATATGCATTAGAAAATAGAGATGATAATTCAGTCTCTCAAATTCTACCAAGTATCGCAATTTAAAATTTTGTGTAACCATTTTTTGATTATATCCTTTCTATTTACTATCTTGCTATGCATAATCCTGATGTGTGGTATCGGTGTTGTGTAACTACTGACTAGTTAGGAAAATATTGATTTAGTATTTGAGGATAAGATAACGTAAGGATGTGATGGATTTTATTATTTGAGGATAAGAAAGAAATGTCCCATAACCATATTTAAGTTGGACTTGGACAAATTTCTTAGTTGTGATGCAACATTTGGCATGATGAAACACAAGCTCGATCGTTTTGGATGTAACAGAACCCAGGGGAAAAAGAAAAAAGGTCGTTTTAGCGGCTGCAAAGGATTTGACACAGCATTTATATCAATTGAATACTACTAGTATATTGTTATTTTCAGTCGACCCAAATTAATAATGAGAGACTAACAGAACTGAAGAAAAGTAGCTTATTCGTTAACTGATTCAAAGTTCAAACTTCAAACAACATGAAATGAACCAACATTTTGGGCGACTACTCTCCTTGGAATTGACACTCATTAATTAGCCTTTAATTTTAATTTGGTCATTTTCATCAGCGTTGTGAAAACAATTAGTATAATTAATAATACTGGGTGATTCATTTTTGCTTCTTACTCTTTCCTACGAAGGTCAGAATCCACCTTTGGTGGAAGTGTGATGCACGTCATTGTCTATGATCAGTTGCAAAACTCGGATAATAATTCAGGTACTTTCTTAGTTTGTGGTTTGTATGGATCCAAAATAACGGAGGAGTTTGTATTAATATGAAAGTGTTTAACTAGAAATAAAATTTGAAAAATCTTCATATGTTTTGAACTGTTTATTTTAAACTTATTTGTTAAAAAAATATTTTAAATTATAATAAGTAAATTTTCATTTTTTAATATGTTTGTGTAAATTATTTTTGGAAAAAAATAAATTCTATATGTTTCTTAAAAAACATTTTTTATATTTTTTTTTAAAGTTTAGACAGGCGACTCTTTCTTGTATAATTGTAGAATGTGTCACGTGATTACGTTAGTTTTGAATTCCTTTATTTGAAATTATATTGGCTACGAATTGATTTTTTTTATAAATAAATTCTCTTTTGTATCTCCTGTAATTTATTGGTTTGGGATTTGCTGTCCGACGTTTTGTTCGATTTTAGTTTCTTTGTTTTTGTTAGCCTTTTGCCCGCTCCCTCCAAAAAAGAATTTTAGTATTCTAATTTAAAGAAAATATAAAAAAAAATCTTACCCTCCCAAATAATTATTCCAATTTATAATTTAAAAATATATTTCATTCTAAAAAGGCATGGGTAAGAAATTTAGCACCTTAGATACATTTTATGTAAGATCTAGTTCAATATCTTATCCATCTTTGTTTTATTCTTTTGACTTTTAAAAATGTAAAATTATTTATCAAAATTTATTTCTTAATAATTTGAACGGTTTACTCTTATATGATATAAGCAAGGTTAGCCTATTTATGAATGTTAGTCTAATTGACAACAAGTTGAATAAAATTAAAGTTTTATCTTTATTGTAAGTGTGAGATGATTATAAACTCTAGAAAAATTAATTAGGCATAGCCATTTTGGTTCTTGGACTAGAACATCCTCTTGGTATTTATCAAATTTCATTCCTTTATGTGTAGTTTATCACCCTCGATCTAATATAGTGTGATGACTTCCTTCCCTTCTCTCTCTCATCTCTAGCTATCTTGTTTCTAGTCTCTTCTTTCATTCTCTCCCTTTTCTCTCTCAAGAAAAATATACACAAATAATTCCTGTCTTATAGTTTAAATTAACTGAATTGACATGAGTGTATTTAATTTCTTTAGTTATTACTCAAGTTTCCTTATTTAACATGAATATTATTTTTTGCTAAAAAAAATTCTACTCTTTAAACTATTTTTTATAAATGGAAAGATTTAAATATTTTTTTAATCATTAGAAAAATAATCTTCCATGAATTAATTAAATATTCTCTTAACTATTTCAAATTTATAATTTTTATCTTCTACTTATATTTATAATTATATGTATATAATGTAGGGGCAAGCATGACACAACCCATTCCACTAATTAGGTCTGGTTTGAGGTTAATTAATTTTGACATATTCTTGAATTGAAATTAAATCTAATGTATTTTGAGAACAAATTCAAATAATGCATCGTCCTATCCTGATTTAGTGTCCTATTATCTTAAAAGTATAAGTTTTTTAAATAATTGTGTATTGATAATAAAACTTTTTGATTTTTAATAGATAATTTTTAGTATAACATGATATTATGTATATAATGACATTATTTATTTTAAAACATCCCTTATTTAAATTTATACTTTTATTTTACAATTGAATTATATATAATGTTAAGATTGATATATTATGTTAAAAAATCATTTTAACTAGGTATTGTTGTGTATATTTTGAGTCTTGATTCTATCAAGTAGAGACAAAGATTATCCAACCGGTCGCTACTCACCCGTAATGCATGAAATATTTAGTAATTAATTTATTTATGGAGGAGATGCAACATGGCTCGTATTCCTACCTTTCCCATCTCTCTTTTACGCATTAATTTCACCATTTCTCCCATGTGCTCCTCTGAATTTTTGTCTTAGAGTTTCACCTTTAATCGCTTTTCCATCCTTTTACTTCCATATATTTTTATCACCTTTATTCATGATCGACTACACTACACACTATAAAAGTGAACGTTATATTAAAAGGTATACATTTAAGGTTAGGTTGGGGTTTGGTCTAAGCTATAAGCCTCCATGTCCCTACTGAGGTTTGATTAGTGCATATTTTTCAGGCTTGTTGAAGTGAGCGTAGTTGGTAGGTTATAGTTTGTTGAAGTGCAGGATCTTCCAATATTGAAACTAATTAAAGAAGTCAATGTCCCTTCGAACTGAAAACTATTTCATAAAGATGATTAGAAGGGTAAAAAACTTCAAAAAGCTTTGGATACTGTACTGGAGTCCCCTTAATATTTTTTTTTAATCACGTTCACGTAGAATAGTATATAAATATAGTAACTACAAATCAATAAACTGGGACTTACCATATAGTTCTAGAGAACAATTATTATTTAAACATCTGAATTAATTTATTGTTTCATGTCTTATTCATTAGACCTAGTTGCATGGTAGAATGCTAGTTGTAACTACAGACATTAGAGTTGTTGTTTGGTGAGATTACTTCAAGATATGTCTCTAGACTTGGATGCCTTGAGAGGACGTGCATGGTTACCAATTGGGTCAAAGTTCACCGGTTTTTTCACTATAGTTATGAGCCTTCTAGCATCTTAGCAGCTATATTTTTTAATAAATATAGTCTCTTGTTGAATATTAGTTTAAAATACTTAGTTAATATGGTTAAACTAATCATTTTTTAACAAAGCAAAAGTGACTTATATATTGTTGGTATCACATCAATCTACCTACTCCTTTATGTTGTTCTAATTAAAAGTTATTAATTAGTATTTAATTGAAAGAGTAAGAAATGGCAGGAAAATAAGACAAGTGATTTGATACCATAAATTACACCTCAAAGATAAAGGTTGCACTGCGATATATATGTGCTGACAGAAGGCATAAAAATTAGAAAGGGGAGAAATTAAACTGATCAAAGTAAAAGAGAGAAAAGCTGTTTTAAATTTGAAAATCCAAATTGGACATAACCATTTAATGTAAGTGTGATTGTGTGAGCACCTCTATGAAACAGACATATATCTATTAATTAATAAATGCAGAGAAAAAGAGTTGAAAATGTAAAAGGGCCTCTTAAGCTCCTTCTCCCTTTCAAAAGTTGCCTAAAATGCTAGAAGTCATGCAGCATACTCATATACGTAGTTTTTTGAGATCCTAGAAGTGTTCTCTACGTATGTAAAACTAAACAAAGTAGTGCTTCTTGATTGATTGCATCATGATCGATAGGTTTCATTGTTATATATTAATAATATTAAAACAAAAATGTATATTGAAGTCTTTGTGAAGATCAAAAGATTTCAACAATTTTATGTATGTTTGTTTTGATGTTGTTTTGTATCATCATCAATTCACATTAATACATTGGATATGTATAAATTTTTTTGGTAAAGACATATCTGTATAAATAGTGATATATAAATTGTCAAGATAATAATTACTTTTTTTTTTCAATTTTGTTTTATTTAGATGTAAGTATCGGTATATACAGTATTAATTATACACCACTATATTGGTAGTTAAAAAATTATTGAAGCTGTTCTTTTCGTAATGATATAGACAATCAGATCAGATATGGAAAGAATAAAAACAGATCTCTCTTCTTTTTCTCAATGGAAAGACATGAGTTGGATTGAGATTTAAAGTTTGGCTTGGCTCCACAACTCATATATCTATAAAGAGCAACGACATTTTTCGTCATCTCTTTGGAAAAAATGGGTAACGACCCAATAAGTTTTAGGACAGACTAATTTAGCAATTTTTTTTTTTTTTTTTACTCTTAGCTGCGAATTTGATCCGAAGCAGCAGGTGTTGATTATAAATATATCATGAGTTGCTCAATTAAT
This sequence comes from Glycine tomentella, assembly GCA_007407185.1. Lineage (NCBI taxonomy): Eukaryota > Viridiplantae > Streptophyta > Magnoliopsida > Fabales > Fabaceae > Glycine > Glycine tomentella. The sequence goes on from PYAF01001934.1 coordinate 3,046,302, forward strand.
TGATCATATAATTAATCAGTATTTAAAAAATTTTAATATTCAGAAATTACTTTGAACTTTAAATAAATTTGATCGAGTCAAATAAATTTACTTAACGAAACAAAACTTTTATACTATTTTTTCCATTCATAAAATTTAATTAATCTCTAAATCCCACTAACAAAAAAAATGAATCTCAAAATCTTATTTACTAATTAGTATATGAATTGCATGCATTAAAAATGTGGTCCCCACTTATAACCATCCAAGTGAGCTTAAACCCCACCAAACTTAACTTTGTCTCCCGTTAATTAATTAAATCAATGGTTTCACACCACTATTATATGGAATCTCTAGCAAAATTCCACTAATTCACACACATCTTCTAATTCGCTTTTGTTAACTATACTTATTAATTGGCACAACCCGTGATGGCAATATAAATAGCAAAACCACCACCACCACCACCCTTTGTCCACGAGAAACAGTAGAGAGAAATTAATCACATCTAATACAAATTCAAATCAAAGCAAAGCAAAGTGAGTCACGAAGAACAAATAAAAAGGAGGAGATATGGGAAACGCTTTGGGGAGTAAAAAAGCCAAGGTGATGAAAATAGACGGTGAAACGTTCAAGCTCAAGACTCCAGCTAGAGCAAACGACGTCGTTAAGGACTACCCCGGACACGTTCTCTTGGACTCTCACGCGGTGAAAAACTTCGGGCCTCGTGCCAAGCCACTTGAGCCTGACTACCAGCTCAAGCCCAAGAAGATTTATTTCTTGGTGGAGTTACCCAAGGTTAAGCCCGAACCACTAGGAACGAGGAGGGTGCGATCCAGTGGGATCCGTGGAATGAACGCCCAGGATAGGCTCGATTTCTTGATGCTGTCGAAACGGAGCGTTTCGGACCTTACTATGGTGAAGCATGGGCCTGGCCCAGAAAATGGTGGGCCCACGAGGGTCAAAATGAGGCTGCCCAAGGCTCATTTGGAGAGGCTCATGGAGGAGAGCCACGACGGGGGCGAGGTGGCGGAGAAAATCATAAGTTTGTATATGGGGAACAATGCCACCGTGGATGCCGGTGGCGCAACCGTGGAGGCCCAAAAGGAGGCTCACAATCGCAAACCAAGAAGGGTATGTTGTCTTTGTTTAATTCTTTTCTACTATTTCATGAGAAAAAGTACTTATACATTCTTTAACACATTCTTTTTAATGTATAATTTATTAAAATTTGTGAAAATTATCTTTTTTGTATAAGTCTTACTTATTAGTTAATTATTTTATTTTATTATTTGAAAATAGTAATTAATTATAGAGTGCATGATCAAAAGAATCCATCACAAGATGTATAACTAACACTCTTCTTATTGTATTGATTGTAATGTTGTCGATTGTATTCTTGAATCTTTGACATTTTATTTGAATGTTGGTGATCTTCTTTAGCTGTTTCGGTACATAAGCAAATTGCTTGATACCGACGTGCACAAAAGTTTTGTTACGTTCATACACATGATCCTATCTTGTGTGAGATTGGGAAAATGATTATTTGAACATTCATTTAATAATAAGTTTTTATTATATGAAAATTTATATCATCAATTTTATCGAAATAAGATAGAAGTTGTGTTTTATTTGACTTTATTTTTATCTTAAACATTATTTCAGAATATGAAAAATTAAAGTTAAAGTTATTTATTATTTTTAATTTAAAAGTTAAAAATTCTTGAATAATAAACAAAGATAACAGTGAAGAAAAATTCCTAAAATATAAAAGCTTGTTTGCTATTTTTTTTTCACTATAAAAAACTCTTCGTATTGTTTAGAATTTTTGTATAATTTTGTTGGTCAAAAATTTTTTCTTTTAAAGAAAGAAAAGCTTACAATCAATTGGATTAAATATTGCCCAAAATGCTTGTTATAATAAATTTAAAATGCCTGTCAAAAAAATTGTAATAAATTTAAAATTTATTACAATTAATAATATTAATTTTTTAAAGTAAATTAGATAATAGTATAAAAAAATTGTCAGTATGTTCCAAGTGAATTCGTTAATTTTTGTTAAATAATGTGATATTTTAGACTGACTTGATTGGTTTTATTTTAATAAGTCCAAAGTTTGCACTTCAAACTTAGATCTGAAATGCTGTTTTTAGTGGACCACCTGAAAGATGATATCAAATTGGAAACTAAAAAAAAAAAAAAAAACACTCAAATTTGAATGTCAAGTTTTTGACATTTTCCAATTCATGAATCTAAAGACCGGCAACCCAAAAATTTGAAGAGAAAATGAAAGATCTTGTGAACGAAAGCATAATTCAGACAAAGTTATACTTAATGATATTAGTAGCAATCAACCTTAGTTTGCTGATGCTAATGATAGTGTTTATTTGGGGAAATAAAATTATATTGCTAGTTTTAACTGCTCAGATAAAATACATTCCTATTGACTCGGTTTCTCACGTTGTTTATGAGACTTTTTTTGTTTTTTTCTCTTTTGGTCGTATGAGGTTTCTTCTTAAGCCATCTAACATGGTACTAAGTAACATGCCTCGCCGTATTCTTAGTTTTCATTCATTTTGGACCATCGAAAGAAGCAGAATATATTGAGGCAGAAGTCAAAGGTAGAATCCAATCATAAGTCGGTGCTTATTTTTTAATTACATCTTTTTAATAAGTTAGATAATAGTTGTACACTAAACTAAAACATGCTGTAAAAATAATTACTTTATACAGAAAAATAATGCAATAGAAAATACAATGTGTATCAATATTAAGTTGGTTTGAATAAAATTAAACTCTAATTTATTAAACAAAGTTTCGGATTTAACTTTTGATAAAATTATGAATACTTCATAGTTTACATATATTTATAAATAATTAAAAAGTATAATTTATTATTAATAATGATAATTATTATAATAATTTTTATTTAATATTTTTGTAATGTTGTTGATGAAAATAGTATTAGACACAATTCTCTTAAATAATATCTCAAATACAAATAAAAAATAAAATTAAAATAAAAAATTCTACTAAAAATGACTAATTAAATTTACCGAGAATATGACACTCCATTCCTTATCCTATCTTAAAAATTCGATAGTGATAAAGTCTAGAATGGTTTGAACATTGGGTTTCAACACTTGGCAGCCCCTTTTGCATACTTGTTTAACAGTGACCATGCCAAAAAGTCAAAATTGCCGGTATGTCAGCAACTGTGCCTAGAAAATGAAGAATGAGGACTCAATATAATTATTATTCCTCGTTTACTAGTTGTAGCACCTTCATAAAACGTGTTGTTGGAGCATTACTGAATGTCTTTGAAAGTTGGCTATCAAGAGTAGAATATTTTAACGTCGGTCATAATTAATTAGCCTATGATATTTGTAGTTTCCTCGTAAATGGCTCGTTCAAATTGCAATATTGTATCTCAATTCACATATATTAATTGTACTCGTTAATATGTAATTCTTCAGGGAATTAAGCTAATGTTCTTTATATAATTTTTTTTCTGCAGAAACGGGTGAGTTTCAGTCCAGTGGAACAAGGGGAAATTCATGAAGAATCAGCAGCTCCTCAACAGTCACTAGTTTATAGCAGTCCTTCTAGATAGTCATTTATGCAGAAGCAAACCATTATTTATATGTTAGGTGCTTCTGAAGCAATGCAATATTGCCCCTAAAATCTGTAGCCTATATATTTATAAAGACATGTCCATACATTTATACATTAGTAGTGCTCAGATCAGAAGGTGCAGATGTTGCTTCAATTTTTCGCCCCATTTGTAGTCAAATGTGGAAGATATTTTCTAGAGATAAGTATTGCTTTTAATAGGCTTGATTACACTTTTAATCTCTTTACTTTCTGAGTTTCACGACTTTTGTCCCTCCATAATTGTATAACTTTGATTTATTTAGCAACTTAATATCCAATATTTAACAGAAATACTAACATGACATTTTAAAATGGTCACGTCAATACATTCATGCTAATTTGACACTATTGCACTGTCATATTGGCATTTTTCATAAATATTGGATTTTAAGTTAATGAATAAATTCAAATTAAAAAAGGTAAATACTGACTAATGTCTTTAGGATATTTGGTGAAAGAATTAAAAGAAAAAAATCTTCATTGAAATACACAAAATTATACTTTAACTTTTTTATACTCTTATGATTTTTACAATATAAATATTTTTTTCTTATAGATCTTTAGCCAATACTCTAAGAGCACAAGGTTAGCACGACCCAAGAAAAAAAAAATAGAGCAACAAAATTTGCAATTGAACAAGAAACCAAAGGTGCAATTAAGCATTTTCAATATAACCCACAGAATTTAGCACGTTATCAGTTAAGTGCCTATAATCATACTAATTTCTCGCAAAGTAATATAACATCAAATAGCAGAAGAAACATCACACTAAATTGCATTAATAACAAGGGTTAAGTATTTCAAACGGTTTGATGCAATCATTGGCATTATTCCATGTCAAATAGTCACAAAGTTCAAACAAATGCTTATTTAGACACCCTAGAGTCAAACTTATTTCTAATGGCATCCCAAAAGGCAGGAATAGAGATGTCATCAGGCACTTCCTTAAATGATGGGGGATAGTTTACATCCACAATAACATGGTCATGAGTACCTTCCTGAATTACAACATCAAAACCAAAGATGGTAAGCTGAAGCCTTCTCCTAAGCCAATTTGCAGCATCTGTAACCAGCTTAAGGTCAATGGACACATTACTTGTGATACTGTCGGCAGTCGGCATAGATTTCAAGCTATCAAACAGTAAAGGTTTGAGCTCATCACCATTAGATGATTTCCTCAAAATATCAGCATTTGGTATTGACTTCTTGACAGCATGGAAAATCTTTTCACCCAAGACATAAAATTTGTACAAAGTGGATGATGTAAGCAAAATATTATCTATAATTCATGTTCAATAACAATTACATCAAGAACATGAAAAAGGATCTTTAGAATTCATGAGTTTCACATAAACATACCTCTGTCCATAATTGCGGAAGATCTTTATTGGTAGAATACTTTCGTAGAGTCTTGAGGAAAATCCTTTAATGACAGAATGCTTTCTCAGAGTCTTGACCCTTTCTTTTCTTGTATCTTCTTTGATAGGGATTGGATACAACTCTCATGGGCAGACAATGAATGTATTCAGTTTTATAGATCTGTATTTATAGAAACTGAACCACTACGATTAAGATAACTGCACCTATCAACAGTTATCCTTTAATGCATTAAAGATAATTGTTTTATCAACAATTACTATTTAATACTTAAAGATAACAATTATCCTTTGAATAACTTCCCATTGTAACCAATTATCTTTATATCCTTTATTCATTAAATCAAATTTAAATGA
>PYAF01001934.1:3051767-3089187 GCA_007407185.1 Glycine tomentella
CTGTATTTATAGAAACTGAACCACTACGATTAAGATAACTGCACCTATCAACAGTTATCCTTTAATGCATTAAAGATAATTGTTTTATCAACAATTACTATTTAATACTTAAAGATAACAATTATCCTTTGAATAACTTCCCATTGTAACCAATTATCTTTATATCCTTTATTCATTAAATCAAATTTAAATGAGCCACGATGATAAATCTTACAGATGAGTGATCCACATATTCCTGAATAACATTTGGAAGAGGAACACTTAAATTCTTAAAATCATCGACTCTGAAAACAATTGCCATCTTGTGTGCATCACTGACACCACAAGAAACCTTAGGTTTCACTATACATGGAAGAGACAATCTAGCTTCAGCTAGTCCAGTTGCAAAATCAAATTCATCAAAGTTATCAACCTTAAGAAAATGGGCCCCTCTGATCAAATATTTCCCTTCAGTGTACAGTTCCACCAAGCCAAGTAGAACTTGTTGAATTTCTAGCCTGTCCAATAAAGGATAAACATTACTCAGTGGATCAATAACACAGAAATCCTGGTGCTGATCCAAGTATCTTTGCAATGCTTGCATGTTCTGTGTAAAAGTAATTTTATTATCTTTAACAGATAATATTTCATCAGTGGCTTTGTGAAGAACTATGTCAACATACTTTAACTGAGATGATAATGGCAGCTTGGATGTGAGAGGCACAAACATCAACCCATTTTGAGTAGGACACAAAGGAAATGCACCCCTCTTCGCAAAATCTTCGACACGAGAAGGCTTCATTGTATAACCCACAGTCACAGCATTGGTTCCAATTGATCTTTTATTCAAGTGGCATATGGTCAATGGCAACTCCTCTAAGTTTTCAATCTGAAGTATATTTGGAATGTGACATGAACTTTCACCTCCAACATTCAGAACAACAACCAGCCAATTATAGCTGCTTAATTTAGGTAAGAACTCCTTCTTATTAGAAATCAGATAAATAATAACACTGCCATCATCAGTATTACTCCATCCAGCCATAACCTCACTTACATGATCATTTAAGATGAAGCAATCAAGTGAGTTCAAACTAGCAATTTTTTTAAGAACACCCACCTTGTCATCTGGAAGGCCAACACCATAAGCAATTCCACTATGCGTTCTGGATAGAACGAGTGTTCGGATGACAGACTCAGTTCCTGGTCGGAGTAAAGATACAGTTTTATCATCATCACTTTCAGCTAAGAGTACTGATTCATCCAATATCACCCCTGATAAGTTGTTAGCATATAGTAGTTTTTAGGATAAAATAATTAAGAAATTAAAGATAAAATATCAAATAAAGGATTTAAATAGATAGAAATATCTTATCATTAATTTTATTATTAATTATTGTTATTTTGTTATTCAGGAGTAATAAAAGGAAGAAAATAAGCAAGAAAAGAAGCAATTGGAAAGTGCAGACCATGCCAATCGCGCGAGAATCCGCGCCAATCACGCCGCAAGCACTGGAACTCCACGCGAGTAGCGCTATATTCATGCGGTTCGCGCCATTTATTCGGAACCTTCACACAGATCGCGCCATATTCGCGCTGACCGCGCCACAGTCACTGGAGGCTGGCGCCAGTCGCGCCAGACTGGCGCCAGCATGGCCGCTTCGGGAAATTTGAAAATAAGATAAGATAAGATAAGAACAGAAAGATACTAGGGTTCTGGAGGCTTAGCTATAAATAAAGACGTAAGGGGATGTACAAAGACACTTTTTAAGATGCAGAAACACAATAAAACACAAACGGAGGCATTGAAGGAGATCAAGAACGCATTGAAGATTGAGAAGAAAGCCAAGATTGAGGGGTTTGATTACTTTTCTATTTTGTATTCTGTCTCATCTATTCCCTCATCTTCGTATTGAGCTAAACATAATTATGTCTAGCTAATTCCTCCTTGATTGTGGTAAAGGCCAAAAACCAATGTGAACTCTTGTGTGAATTGGGTTGATGATTAATGAATATTATTATGATTGCTTCTCTTTATTTTATTCTTCAATTTAAATTCCATTAATAGAATTGATCACTCTATTAGAGGTACTAAGGGCTTTAATTCATAATAGGGATATTGGGGTTTTAGTTTCTGAAAGCGATAAAGTGACAGTTTTACATTACCTAGGGATAGGGATGAAGAATAGTTTTACATTACCTAGGGATAGGGATGAAGAATTACAAAGTTTTTATATGCCAGCTTAAAGCTTAATCCGAAAGGGGGTTACTAAGGAATTAGAACACTTAACTAGGATTAAAGGGTTAAAAAGACCGAGGAATCTGGGTTTAACCAAATAATGAAGGTGTATCTTTGAACAGTTATAATAATTGAAATTAATTATCAATTCAATTAAACAAGTAGGGATCAGAGGTGATTGTGCTTTTACCGCAATTATTCTTCATCACTGCATAATCTTCTTTTTAATTCCAATTTAATTCTGTTTTCAATTACTCAATTTTACAACTTAAATCATAAATCAATTTTCTCTCTATTTTTATTTCTTCCAATTTTAAGATAATAATTATAATTACATTAGTGCCTCAATCCTCGTGGAGACAATACTCTACTTATCAAAATTATTACACTGATCGATACACTTGCCGTGAGTTACGCATCACTTTGTGACGCAACACCCCCCTCACCACACCCATCTGAGAGTGGATGCAACACTACCAAAAAAAAGAATGAAACAGTTATTATTACAACCTTTTTAAAGTAAAAAGATATAGAAAGTAGAGAAATGTGACTTAGTTACCATCAAACACATAATATATAGATATATGTGAATTTTAGAATCAATCTAATGAATTAGCTTCATAATGATCGACCCACAAACCATAACTTTTCAGAATACAAAATTTTTCTACCATATTTAATATGTCAAAATGTCTAATATAATTGAGAACATTATTGGTTAAAGAATTTCCAAAGATTAAAATAACAGATATAAGTAGACGGCTATCTGTTTGCTGAATTAGCCACATGGCCCACATCTCATTCAGTTTCATTTTTAACAGAAAATGAGGAAGCATTCTGCTTCCTGATAAGATTACTATAACCAAAAATTCCTCCAAAATGAAATAACTTCTCGTGTATTACCTTCAGCAGGAAGGACATATTCTATTTCCCTTTTTTAAAGATGTCACTTTTTTTGATATAGTTATAGAGTGAACAATGTGACCTGTACACAAGCTATTGTCCTTATACACCAAAATGTACCTGTAGCTAGATCAGGCCTAAGAGGAAGGAGACCTAGCCCAAGAACATTCAAGTGTAAAGTGTAATCTCCCTTGCCATCTAGGTCTAGTATGAGTTATATAGTAAAGTCGTATTTGGATCGATCGTTTGGCATCCAAGTCAATGGGCCTTGGACAGGTCGACCCAACATAAACCGAATGGTACACAGCCCCTCAGCTAAATATGTACCGAGAGGACCGGAGGGGTACATGACCAAAAGTAGTTCAAATTGAGATCAATGTTAAATGCCAGCCCCATAGAATTCTAACACCAATAGTGCTTGCCCTTTCTCCACTCCATATCCCAATCTCACCAGCTTTTGCAGGGCAAGCTTTCACACCACAAAGAGCTGACACTCCAATCATAGTTAATATCACCAACCTTATGGGGTATAGTGAGTTCAGCTCCTAATTGCTCTTAGTTCTTCTATGGGTATAATAAATTATGATCAATTCTTGTTTTTCAAACAGTATATATGCATGTTCTTTGGTTTCCAGATGAAAAAGTACTTCTGAGGCAAAAGTCATTTTGACAAAAGATCAAGATTTCGTTTTGTTTTTTTATCCGTTGGATTTACATTATTGTTCACACACCATTTGTTTCACAAAGGATCAAGAATCTTGTTTTTATTTTCATTTTACTTTTATCCCCGTTGGATTTACATTACATTGTGCACACCATTTCTAACTTCAATCCAACCGTTCTAACTTCAATCCCAACATGCATGCACTATGTAGGTGGATATTGCAAGGCTTCACATCTCCTATGAAATTCTCAATCCAAGATCAGCATATCCTGAAGTTATAATGCATCCCAATAAGTAGTAGACAATTCCTATTTTCCAGACCTCAAGGCTTCACAAAACTCTCACTCCCTATTCACCATGACATGATTAATTCCATAATCTGTCTCATTACCTTATGCCTACTCTTCATTTAAAAACAAAATTACCATTTCAGAAAATGGGTAAATGCCAAGTTTCAATTTTTGACAATTGATCCAACTTCTAGCAAAAAATCTCACAAATTTACAGCACACTATGAAACTGGGTTATACCAATCGACCAAAACGAAAATTTAAAGAAATAAAAAGAAGGAACTTTGGAATAGAGCGGGGACTAGAAGAAGAAAAAGAAATGTAAAATCACAAAAATCCAAACATGCAAACAGAATTGCAAGAAGCAGAGATGAATCAGGTAAAGAAGAAGCTCACAACTGATACAAAGATGTTCTTCTCTCTCTGACGTGAGAATATTGCCTCTTCTAATTGGTGGCTTAATTAGAGGTTAAGGAAAATGGGTGAGAAGTCTCAGATCAGAGGTTTCAAACGTTAATATGTGAATGTTTTATAGAAGACAAGGAAGAGGAGCAAAACGGGACTGAACTCCTAAAAGCAAACATGTAAGCGGGTTCATCAGACATCATTCACTGATTCCTGATTTAACACGAATCATTAAATTTTAGATTTTTTTTTATATTCTTAAATTTTTAAACTGAAAATTAATTAATATTATAATACTTGATTTTGTGTTAGCAAATTGTTTCTTTAACCAGCATAAAAAATTGTTTCGTTAAAAAATTAATGTTTGAGGACTAAGGGTCTAGCTATTTTTTATTTTTGTGAATATAAAAATTAATGTTTGGGGAGGGCGTGAATAAAATGCTGTAAGATTATTTTAACTTATTTTCAAAGGATATTTTTTAACTTCAAGTAATCACGAATTGGAATACATTTATCTTATATGAAAGATAGATTGTAGCTTATGGTAACAAAATAAATTAAAATTTTAGATGCTTACTTCTTGCTAAACATGATAATATATTACTCGATTCTTTTATATCATTCAATTAAGTTAGATTATGGCATTCAAAGAATAATCATATATATCACCACCACATAGTGACATAGATGATCCAAAAATAAAAACTTTTGACATATATTTTTGTAGAAATAAATAAATATAATTAGCGACAATTAATTGTTAAAAACACATGCAATAGATCTTAAATAAATGTTGATAAATAATTTTTCATCTTTTTTGAAGTGTTTATATTTTGATTAATTAATTTATATAATGATAATATAAGGAAATTTTGTGCATGATTTTTGTTTCTTTATTATTTTAATTCGTGCAATATTTATCAGTGTGATTTACCTTTTAAGTCATCATCGTTATTTATTATCATCATCAAGTTGGATCTCCCTAAATAGTTTTACATGTCATTGCATGTAATTTATATTTGAATTGAACATTTAAATTCTGTTACATAAAAAAAAATATAACAAAAGTCAATCCAACATTTTTTTTTTAATGTATTGATACAAAATTAAACCTATGATAGAAAGCCTGTTTCTTTTTTTTTTTCACCCAAAATAGAAAAGAAGAAAAAAAAAACAACGATAATGACTTAATGATAAATACCCCAACAAAAAATCACATGCATAAAGTAACCCTCTTCATCCATTTCCATGAAAACACTGCAAAATTCAGTATATAAACCATAACAAAGCCCTTCCATAAAGTTTATCAAAGTAAAAAGAGGCAAAAAGATGGCTTAAGTTTATTATGTGCATACATACGTAAAAGGCAAATTAGCTGAACAACTGCGTAATCCAAGCGTTACACATAATATGCATTGGTACGCAACTTTAAGTCACTAATTAAAAGGAAGGACAACATATATAATAGATTAAAGCAGTCGTAAATACCATGCATCAAAACCATATACCAGTATATAACAACTACATTATTAATTAATATATATAGAGTTAGAACTTAATTAGATGGGGATGGCATTGGTGACTGAAGGGTATATGACACTAGCGGGATGACCCATGATTTTGCGACCCTTTGAGTGGCGGAAGCAATACACCAGAGCCCCCACCGGCCACTCAACCACCGCCGCCGCCGCAAACGCCAGGAACCCCAGCGTTGGCCCCACCACCTTGCACCGGCAAGGGTTGCTCGTGTTCCCACATTGCACGCATATTGGAACTCCAATTCCAACCATCTTCAATCAAATTACTTTGTAAGTATACTACAATACAATGTGTTGTGGTGTGATATGAGTGATAACTTCGTGGAAGATGATGATGATGTAGTAGTACTATGTAACTTGGATTTTTGTTCATGTTGAAGATCAATAAGACCTTGGTCTATTTTTATAGAGAGAAAAGTGTTAGGACTTAGAAGGAATATGAGATAAGTTTGGTGCTTTGCATTGGAGGACTTGTGGGTTTAAGAGCTACGTGTCTGCATGTGAAGGCATTATTGGTACACGTGTCGGCTTTTTTCTTGACCTATAAGACACGTGTTTTTGTTTAGTTCTTATCTGGTTTTTGTGCAAAAGTTCTAAGACATGTGTCGTTCCGAAGGACTGTTGATGACTGTTGTTCTTACTCATTAATCATCATTCCTTATATTTTTTCAAAGTAGTACTAGTACATAGTCAATTAGTATTTGAAAATTAATAAAAAAAATTAGTCTTTTGAAAATATAACTTACAATTATATTTAATTCTCAAATTATAAAAGCTTCATTTAAAGTTTTAAAATATGTATAGTATCGATTACATCAGTATCGTATTAAAGATAAAGATTATCTAATATAAAAAAATATACATGAAAAAAAGGACTATTTAACAAATTTTCAATTCGTAGAGTTCGTGTATCGTCTCTGGCTCCCTGCGTCTCGCGATTTCGTCTCTGGCTCTCTGCACCTCGTGGTTTGGTCTCTGGATCAGTGCGTCTCGCCGTCTCGTCTCTGCGTGACTGCGTGGGGTTCGTCCGTCTGCCTCACCGACTTAGCAGCTCAGGAGGGGAGGTCTGGCCGTGGTCCTTGGCTCCTTGCATGTAAGTGATATGCTTTACCCTTTTCAGTTTTCACTTTCGTGTCTGTACTATGAAATAGGCATGGCTCTATATGCTTATAGCAGTAAAATGCAAAGGGAGAATCATAGTTTCTAAATGTTAACACGATTAGCAGTTAAATGTGTTCAAATAAGGAACTTGATTGGAATGGTAAGTCTGAAACTGGATGCTAGGCTTGGTTAAGTCCAATTATAACTTTATTTGTCCTCAATTTTCTTTGCTCTACTTGCCCAAATACCCCGAAAAGGAGTAGCTATAGCTAAATTACTTGGGAAATGGGGTCCAAATCTTAATTGGAAAAACATATAATAATAATATTTGAATTTGGAATTTGGTGTCTTCTTGCACATGCCCAACCAACAACCACACTTTCGTTGCACTGGTTGCAGAGTATCTTTTCTTGCTACTTCTTCTACAAGTTGACATAACTAAGTTTACCTGCATGTTTGACAATAGCTTAATTATAAAAAATACTAGTTGTTTTCTGAAAATCCTTTTTGAAATACAAAGTAATTATGTCAGGAAGCCCGAAGCCATTAGTGTAGCTATTATTGTCCAATAATTGTTGTAGCTATTATCCTAAATAAGTTGTTAAAACATGAATTTGCATTGATAATGTTGTTTGCTGCACCTTTTAGTTTTAATGATCAATCTTTGAGCTTTTAATCAACTGTTTAGTGGCTGGTATTGTGGTATTTTATTCTTTTTGTTGTTTTAAATTGATTTTATTCTTTGAGCTTTTAAATTGATTTTGATTTTGATTTGCAAAGCACATTGATAGCTGATAATTGTATTTTTTTTTTTCTTTTTTCAATTTACAAAGAAGGTTTCTCAGCTCTCTGTGCATATGCTACAATGTATTTGTTTTGGATGGCCTGAGGATTAAACTGCATTGTTGGTATGTTTGAACACTGAAGTTCAGAAACAATAACCGTTTCTTCTTCTTATACTAATTGTTTGAGCTGCATATACCAATTCCATAACCATGTTAATGGTGAGAAGAACCCCTTCGTATTCTTTTGTAACCTTTTTTGTCCGCCGAAGCATTACCCGATTTCGAAACCTCACCTCAGAGACCAAAAGTGGGGATCAGGAACATCCCACCAAAGCCCTAGATGCTAAAGACTGCAACTTTGTCCATGAAATTTGTAGGATTACCCGAACAAAGCCCCGTTGGGAAGACACCCTTCTTTCGCATTACCCATCTTTCAATTTTGAAGACCCGTCTTTCTTTCTCCTTTATCTCAAGCACCAGAACAATGCCTTCCTTTCCCTTCGTTTCTTTCACTGGCTGTGCTCTTCTTGTGGTTTCTCGCCCGACCAGTCTTCTTGTAATGTGCTTTTCCAAGTGCTTGTGGATGCTGGGGCTGGCAAACTAGCAAAATCCTTGCTTGATTGCCCGGGTTTCACTCCCGAGCCTGCTTCCTTGGAGGGTTACATTCAGTGTCTCGGCAGTGCTGGGATGGTTGAAGATGCAGTTGATATACTGAAAAGGGTTGGGTTTTGCCCCTCGGTGGCAACTTGGAATACATCTCTGTTGGGTTGTTTGAGGGCTCGGAGGACTGATCTGGTATGGACATTGTATGAACAGATGATGGAATCTGGTGTTGTTGCTAGCATTAATGTTGAAACTGTTGGATATCTGATAATGGCGTTCTGTGCAGAATACAAAGTCCTCAAAGGATATGAACTTCTTAAGGAACTTCTGGAAAATGGCTTATGTCCCGACAATGTTATTTTCAATGCACTTATAAGGGGATTTTGTAAGGAGGGACAATATGATAGAGCTTCTGAGATCATTCATATTATGATTGCCAAGCAATGTAAACTGAATGTCTCTACTTATCAAGAAATCATATATGGACTCTTAAAGATGAAGAACTCTGAGGGTTTCCGGGTTTTTAATGATCTCAAGGACAGAGGATATTTCCCAGACAGGGTTATGTACACAACGGTAATCAAGGGTCTATGTGAGATGGAACAGCTTGGGGAGGCCAGGAAGCTGTGGTTTGAGATGATTAAAAAAGGATTTCAGCCAAATGAATACACCTATAATGTAATGATGCATGGGTATTGTAAGATTGGTGATCTTGCTGAGGCAAGGAAGATCTTTGAGGATATGCGTGATATAGGTTATGCAAAAACCACAGTTAGCTATGGCACAATGATTTCAGGTTTGTGTTTGCATGGAAGGACAGATGAAGCACAGAGCTTGTGTGAAGAAATGTTTCAAAACGGCATTGCTCCTGATTTGATTACGTACAACTGTCTTATTAAGGCCCTTTGCAAGGAAGTGGAGATAGTTAAGGCAAGGAAATTATTAAATTTACTTCTGGCACAGGGTTTAGAGCCATCGGTTTTCTCTTTTATTCCTCTTATAAAACAACTTTGTAAAGTGGGAAACACAAAGGGTGCAATAACATTGTGGAAAGATATGCATGATAAGCTTTTGGAACCCACGACCAGTATATATGGAATCGAATGGCTGCTAAACATGCTGAGTTGGAAGCAGAAACCCCAGAAGCAAACTTTTGAGTACCTGATTAACAGTCTATCACAAGAAGATAGGTTGGATGATATTTTGGTTGTTTTAGATTTCATGTTTAGAACAGGATATAGACTCGAAAAAGGGACAATTTATTCCTTGGTTAGTAAATTTAGCAGGGATAATTTTCATTTTCCTGACTTATGTTTGGAGAAGATCTTACAAAGAAATTGATATTACTGATTGTGTTGTTTGTATCTTCCATCTAATATCTATAACCAATAAGTGAAGAATTTTTTGAGTTTCTTATATTCTACGCTTCTGTTTCTTTTGAGGTTCATTCTTGAAGCTTCCGATTGTATGGTTGGAAGTTGCAACTTGTCTGCTTTTTTTTTTTTTTTTTCGTTTTGTAATTCTAGTTTTCTTTTAAAAAAAAAAAAATCAGAGGGGTTATTTGCCTAGTATAAACTGGACGGGCATATTAATTTCAATGAAATGTCTTTTCCTGCACAAACAGCCCTGAAATAGTGAAACTTGCCTTCTTAAGTATAGAAACTGCGGCCTCCTGTACATGGCAATTTTGCAATGTGAATTGTACATTCAATGGTATCAATGTGATAGAAAATCGAACTAATTCATACATGAATAAACTCTGAATTGGGAGTGACTAGGTATGGTTGGAGTTTGAATGTTTGATTGCAGAACCACAAAGACTTCATGTTGTATGCCTGACAGAAGTGAGAATTCAAGAATCAGTGTCCTTTACTTATGAACAAACTATGTGGTGTCAAATTCAACAGCTTAGAATAATTGAATTTGATGGAGCGTATGACTCAATTATTCTTCTACCTTTTCTTCCCAGGCTTAGTGATATGTGTATTCCTAATTTCTTATGCACTTTGGGGAAGTTAATTTTAATTTTCATTATAGATTCTTTTACTGCTTGACAAACTTCATCTATTCAAGTGGAATGAAGACTTTTCTAATGAGACAGTAGTTTAAAGTTTTATATTTCTAGCTGAACTGAAAGAGTAGAATAACAAATTGAGAGCTATTATGATATAATCTTCTGCTGAAGCCTTCTTCAGGTAAACAAGAAAAGCACACGGGTCTGTTATCTCCTATAAACTGTACAGACAATGATTAAATAGGAAGCCAGGAAATTTTCTCAATCAAATGGACAAAAAGAGTACATTTTTTATTTTCCATAATCCCCTGATTTCATTCACCAAGAATCATTTTGGCACTTAGCACACATTGCACAAGAACAACATGGACATCGGAATTATAATTACATTTTTAAAGCATAAAACATAGTTTATTTTAAATATCATTTATGATGCAACAAAAATACTGAATTCTATATTGGATTCGGGTACTAGAGATAAGAGCCTGTTTGATTTGCTTTTCATCTTTTTGTTTTAAAAGTTGCCTTCAAATCAAATTTCCTTTACTTATTAATCAATTTATTTTATAAAACCTATTGAATTTTAAAATCTGTTTAAAAAGTGTTTTAAAAACTAGAAAATAGAAACAGGTTAAAAAATTTTTTCTTTTCAATTCTCAATGGCAGCAGCAAAAATATTCCCGAAGAACATAAAACATAATGTATGTGCTGGTTAAAATAGACAAACTTACATACATTATATACCGTATATGCTGCAGTAAGTAAAAAGTAAAAGTTGGATTGAGATTCTTTTTGTTCATTCATTCTGATTATAATATTTTTCACAGATTTCAAGAGGGTCTTTGACTTGACAAATACGCTGAAAATGGCATTTGTGCTTAGCGAAGACAACAAGTATCTTATAGACAATTATTTTCAGCAACCGCAATCTCAGTTTTATTTTCTTTCTCTTAAGATACACCTCAAATGGTGGTAGGTGTTATTAAGATAACTTATTGATTTGGTCTGTGAGTAACTTAATTATCTTTACATTTAATCAATTTGCCGTCAATTTATTAATCTCATACTTGTGACCATACACAACATTGAAGTACATGTCTTTAAAAAAAAAAAAACAACATTTAAGTACATACATAGGTATGAAATCACACAAGACATGACGTGAATTTTCTTACATGCATGAGCATAATTTGGTGGTAACATAAATGATAATAAGTCTGATAAAAAAGACTGCTTTATGCATGCATGCCCTATGGATAAATCAATTAGTGTTTAAATATCACTCTCATTTTTACTTATTTTTATATTTTTTCTGGTTTAAATTTTGATAGCTGTACAACTAAAATATTTACAAATATTATTGATATAATGTACACTACAGAACAAAATAAAATTGTGGCTTTTGGGTGGTCACAAATGAATATGGTATTGAGGATTCAAGCAAGTGTATAATAATGTTCATGGTCTGTAACAGGCTTTGAATTAAGGAAAATGTGTGGAATGGAGTTACTACTAGCTGGTAAGCTGGTACGAAGTGGGTATTAAACAACGGTAAATGGGTAAAATGAGCATTGCGCAGAGTTAAAGTGACAATTTATCGAACAGATGGTGAGTGATGAATTAATTTGGTGCGTGGTACCATGAACAAAGTGGGAAGATTATGAATAAATATATAGAAAGTGGTAGTTTTTGAATTAGTACATAGTTGGTGTGTGAGGATGGGAAATTGAACATCCATGTTGTATAGACAACTAGATTCACCAAATATATCCATCACACTTTGATGAGGATAGTTTTAACAAGTGGCAACAAATAGGAAAAACATACGGTGAAACATTTTTATAGTTACGTATAATTGCTTTAGTTATTTGTTATCCTATAGTCTTGGATGGGAGCATAGATGCAAGATATAAGTTCATCTTATACAAACATTACTACATAAAATGATTTTAACATGAATTATGGAGAAGTTTCAATATCGATTTTAAAATGGATGTTGAAATGACCATCCTTCAAAAGTAGATATTTTCAACTTCAATTTTAAAAAATTGATCTTAAGAATCATTATTTACACTAATTTTGACTGAAACCAATGTATAAATCTGACAAAAAAATGTGTATTTTGAAATGCTTTATATATCAATTTTGGAAAACATCGATGTTGAAAGTTGTATTTTACATCAATTTTGTTTGGCAAAATTGATGTTGAATGTGCTTATGATATCGATTTTTGATGGGCCAATGTTGTAAAAGCACTTTCTACATCAATTTTAGACCCATCAATGTTGTTTTTAATAAAATTTAATAGTAATAATAATATTAATATTAACGGTTAATTTTGATAATAATAATATTAATTGTGTATTTTAATAATAATAATACTCAGCTGCATCCAGCCATCACACACACACATATATATAAGACCCAATTACCTAATTTATGGAGTAATATATATTTTTTGGCTAATAGAAAAATTATTGTGTTGTTGTTTATGGTCTTTGGTTAGGAATTAAAACTGATTTTTTTTTTATTGGCAATTCCCTGCTACTTAATTTCATAGAGTTAAGTTTCTAAGACAAAAGTCAACATTTAATGTAGTATTTAAACTACAATAATTACAACTAACCACAGTCATTTAGTCAAATAACTGAATAACACATTTATTTGTTTTTTTACTTAGAAGATTGGATTTGAAACCTACATGCTTTAGGAAAAATGATTATCTCTAGTTTGAGCAACTTGACATATGAAGAAATGTGTCAATTATGATTCCCATATAGGGATTATATAAAGATCTCATGATTTGTTGGTTCTCATGTCATTGGTTAGTTCTCAGGTTTTTTTTTTTTTTTTTTTTTTTTTTTTTTTTTTTTTTTTTTTTTTTTTTTTTTTTTTTTTTTTTTTTTTTTTTTTTTTTTTTATAATTTTCAAAACAGATTTTCAGATAAGGTAAGAAATTAAGTAGAAGTTTTTTTATGAGTAAATTAAAGTAGAAGTAATTAAACTGTTAGAGTATATGCTAATTAGTTAGTTATTTAAGTAGTTATATGGTTAGTCTAATAAGATCTTCAAATAGAAGCATTTGTAATTCATTTGATTGTCTTTTATCAATCAAATAATATTTTACCTCTGATATTCTTTCTTATTTATTCTTTTTATTTGGCTTGTGCTTATGATCTTTATCCCTTTCATCCTGTAATTACCAACATGGTATCAACGCTCTCTCATGAAAAGAGTAATGATTTCGCTGCAAAAGAAGAAGAGAATTGAAAGAGATGGAAGTTAAAAATTATGACTGTTCAATATTAATTCGGCATCGAACTATTATTCTCCTCCATTAGAAGTGATAAAATCTAAGAATTCTCCATTTGAGGTACATGCTTGTCAAGCAGTGAGTCCTCTAAGGAGATACACTATCTAGATGCTTAGTAAGAAGATGTTTTATGGAGTGAGGTGTCAGCCTCTGAAAAGAGAATCAAGAGTAATAATGCACTCTCTAAGGCCAACTTCAATAGAGATAGTTTGGTTGTTTTTGCTTAGTAAGGGTCGATGTCTCTTAAGAATTTTCTGTTGGAGAACATGCTTATCAAGCACAAGGTGCTTATTTAAGCATTGATATTAGTTTTTTTCGGGTTCAATTAATAATAAAAAATTAATATTAATAAAATGTTTGTAGAGCAATTTATGGCATTCGTTTAATAAAATGTTTATTGTTGTTGGATTGGAGAGAAGATTTTTTTTATGCTTAGAGAAGAGTTGTTAAAGTGTTAAAAAGTAAAAGGAAGTGATATGAAATGGTAGTACACAATTATGTATAAAAAGTATATATAAATAAGGTGCTGGGTTGAAGATGTTCCAATTTTTTTATTATTAACTAAAATTTATTAGAAGTCATAAATTTTGTGAGTTTTTTTTTCTTATTTAATACAATAAGTTTCACTCATATATATATATATATATAATGTTTAATAGATTTTAAATAATAAGAAAATTATTAAAATAAATAAGTTTGACAAAAATATGGTGCTCTACACCCTTGTGCAACAGTTATCTCCAAAATCACAATTGCTATCAAGTGACATAGCAAGTTGGCCAAGTTAAACAACATATGACTTCTTAATCAATCAATAACAAGATAATAATATAAAACATAGGTCTATCTGTTTTCACATTAGTAAGTTCACCAAAAATTAGCATACACTAGATTTGATGAAAGATCAGTAATACAAGCAGGTTAATATGTATACCTGGAAGATTATTCCATGCTATTAACAAAGCACCAGTAATAATATAAGATTGATAATGTAACAGTACTGAAGCAAATATATATTAGCCTTAAAAAGTTGTATAAGAAAAAAAAGGGGTTTGAGTTGGGCCAAAATTGAAATGAGTGAGACAAAGATGGAGCTGAAGCTGATGCTTCTCAATCACTCATCAATGATAATGGACTCCGTTTCCTAACTTTTTGTCGTCTTCATCAACCACTTAAATGTTCTATTCTATAAATAAACTCTCGGAAACATCTATATTCACAAATAAACATTGTCCTTTGCACGTCTTTAAAAGAACCAAATGTAAGAAATATAATCAATGCCCGGAACATGAAACTGAGCATCCGGTTCCTTCATCTTTATTATCTGTAAAATCAGAATATATTCTCAAAGTGTCAAAGGGTGTCTTTGTGCAGCAGCAATGCAAATGAAAAACAAATTTACCACAAACGTGTACTGATATAAATTTGCAATATTTTATTAAAAAAACCGTATGACTTATTTGAATACATTAACAAAAAAATATTAAACAATTATTGCACTTTTAATTTATTAATTATAATCTCATTACTATTACCAATTACCAACCATGATGCAGCATTGGCATATAGCTTCTTCTTCGATTCTATGCGGGTATTGTAGTTTAAATTTTGTCTATGATATATCTGATGCAAATGAAGACCATACAACTCATACATGAATGGTTGGCATGCAACTGAAAATGGGAGTGGCCAAGAATAATATATCAAGAGGTAAAAAAGGAATGGTTCATCCCATCCAAGAAAAAGTGTGTAAGTACACTTCTTTAATTCTAAATTCCCGGCATGTGGTTCCTTTCTTAAGGTGCTACCCCAAACCATTTTTTTCTTCTTACATGCAGTCTCATTTTGTTTTTAGATACTGTGTCAAAATGTATATGATTGTAAAAATTGATGAAAGGAACTGCAATAACTCTGAAATTGTGTCTTGGCATATATTTCCCGTTGGTTAAATCCAACATGGTGGAGAGAAATTAGTGTTTGTTGCCTAAGAAGAAATTATATATATATAACTAGTGTGGTCTCCGTTTATAAAAACCAAGCAAAGTAAATAGTGTGCAAGAACTAAAAAGTGCTTAAATGAAAAGCTGAGCCTTGATAAAAAGTTACTCTGTCTCAGAAAATTATGGAAAAAGACATAATTAAAAGATACTTCTATGGCACAAATGCAAGCTACATTAAATAATAAGATTCCAATAATTGGTTACATAAGGGGAAGAATAGTGACAGCTTCCCACTTTATGCTTAGTGTTGGAAGCATTCTATTCTATTGTTAAGAGATCAGCAAAGAAAGATTAATTTCCCCTTAAACTTTTCATTCTAACAGATAATAAAGAATGATTTGGACACGTCAACCTAGAAAAAATGGTTTAAACTTCATTTAAGATTTCATTTGAAACTAAAAACTAAAATTAAACTGGTTTAAAGATTTCATTTGCTTTCCTGCCATCCTGCTAAACCCTAAAAGAATAACTAATCGTTGACAGATCAAGTCTTTGTTCATATATTATTTTTCTTTTCATTTCATTTGTAATATATTATGATATGATATGATTAATTAAATACTAATTATAATTTTATGTTTTAAGGGAAATGGCAAGGTAGAAATTGATTTTCTTTTTTACTTTTAAGTAAGATTGTTCACAACTCAAGCTAGTTTGATGACCTTATACATCATGCAATAGCCATGAAAGTTAAATAGCATACACAATAGAGTGAGGGAAAACTATGGTGTAATTGATGCCTTAATCTGATCACCATACCTTATGTAAAAGGCAAATATTCTTATGCACCGTCCAAAGTATAGAGAATAAAGAACCCACTATATTTCTCTTTGCCAGAATGTATTTGGAATATATAGTTTGTACAAAATAATTAACCCTTAAGTGAGGTTTTCTCACTAAACTCTCCAGAAAGCTTATACAAAGATTGACCATTCTCTCATTTCTCAAACCCCAAATTGAAAGAGTCGACACAAGGTCCCCTACATTTACAACAACCACATGCAATTCTCCATCAAACAGTGTTCAAAGCACACATAATTGAACAAACTAAGTTTGCCTTACCTCGGTCTCATACCATATGGAATTTCCAAAACGACCAAAAGTTACCTAATGCTAATGAATGACCTTTGCTTTATCATATCACTCGTGCACTCAACGTGAGACAAGAACATCATCAACCCCTTCATCATTCTTCACTTACCCTCTCTCTCTCTCTCTCTCTCTCTCTCTCTCTCTCTCTCTCTCTCTGTCTCTCCTTTCTCATTCATTTTTATACCTTGACCTAAAGGAGGAAATTCTCAAGTCCCTACTACTCAGAGAATGGCTTCTCCAACACTGAGTTTGTGGCCTCAAAAGCCTACAATAGTGTTGTTCCTTATATGCATTTCATTTTCACATTCATATTCTGTGGAAGAAGCAATAACATCTTCTAAGAAGTTAGACCAACCAGTGTTTCCTCCACCAGCATACACTGAAATCAAGTGTGGATCATGTCCTTGTGGAGACACCTGTGGTGAGCAACTTCCACCACCACCACCTCCATCACCACCACCTCAACCATCTCCTCCACCTCCTTGTCTATCGCCACCACCACCACCATCACCGCCGCCACCGTCACCGCCGCCTCCTAAGATTCCCTCTTGTCCACAGAATTGCAACCCCTTGCCACCACCACCACCAAGATTTGTATACGTGCCTGTGCCAGGTGTACCAAAACCATATACTTGGGTGTACTATTACTCTGCTGCTGAAAACAGAGGTGTGGGGTTGATTGTTTTGGCTGGTTTGGGAGGGCTCTCAATGGCAACACTACTCTTGGATGACATCATGAAGCTAAAGCTATATTTCTGAAAATAAAGTTTAGTCTAAACGTTTGATTCTCTTTCTTATTCTTGATCAGATTATTTTTTTCTATATTTAGTTTAATTCCCATGCACTTATTATTATGTCTTTTCTTCAGGAAAATTGATTCTGTTATGTGATGCACAATAATTCAAAATCTTAGCTGATTTCTTCTTCTTCTTCTTCTTCTTCTTCTTCTTCTTCTTCTTCTTCTTCTTCTAATCTTTATGCGTGTGTATTACGTTTCAGTTGATGATTTAGTTAAAGGATCACCAGGTTGCTATAATATGTATAGGTGTCTTCATATCATCATCATCATCATAAAGAAATAAAGTATGTAGCTAGAATAAAATTTAAATCCTTTAAACACGACATTAACCATGTTTCTTAATGTGCACCAATTTTCTGTTAGTAAGAAAACGTGTATTGAATGTGATGCAACAAAAGATTAAATTAATTAAGCAGTCCCTGTTTTGAACCAATTGGAAAAAAAATGATCTACAAGAAAGGGACAAACTGTAAGAGTCTCTTTGGCGATTGGTTTGGATGCTCCAGTTCATTTATGTGTGAAATTGCCCGATAATGCCAAAAGAATAGTAGCTGCTAAAATCAAATTTTCAACCTTCCTTTCCCTCTGTCCTTTTTTTTCTTTTATAATTTTGTTATCTTTATTTGCACGTCCATTTCCCACCTTGTTGTAGCATGTTTGTTTTCAGTGGTGTCTATTCTGATTCGCATCAAAGAGAAGCTAAACGTGTTTCTAGTTTCTTCCTCTGTCACTAAGCAGATGAAAATGAAAGTTCGAAACACAAATTAAAACTGTCAATAAATACTGGTTTTCTCGCCTTTTTTTGGATTCAAAGTGGAAGTTTATGATTATTCAGGTGGCTCGATAGTAGAAATATGGTTACAAGGTCTTTCATTTGAATCATTACTTTTCAAATGCAAATATTTTAAAATTAGAGTATGTATCAAATTAAGAAATGAGAATGAGATGAAGGGGATTTGCCTTCACATACAATAATCATTATACAGCAAAGTTTGTCAAATTCCGAGCATCCCATTTACAGACATATTAAAGTTTGTCAAGGTACGCTTATTTTTTGTTAAAATATGTTAGTAAACTACACTTACATATTTAAAAAAAAAAATCGCAAAACATTCTTCTAAGAAAGAAGTGAGGATACATTAGAAAGAAAGCTACTCAGGTGTATTTTAAGACAATCCTAAGTATAATAAATTAAAAAAAACAGGTGAATATGTTATCGCATGCGTCTATAATAACTTGTCATGGCTGCAACTGGGAGAAATTCAAGCGAAGAGGGTTGATAAAATATTCACAAACCAAAGAAAAGGTGTGTTTTTTTTTTTTTTTCCCGTCAATACATAAACTGCAAATATTTTTCATTTTTCTTTTATTATCCAACCTTTCCAGTATCCAACAATATAATTAGCCTACATGTTATATGTTGCGGTACATAATCCGAATAAATAATTGCCAGCCTGAATCGAACGCCTCATAACTTATCAATCATGGCAATGCAATAGAATATGTTTGGACGAAGAGCATCAAATTTTTTTTGATCGGTAGGAATCGAAGACAATACTTTATAATAACTTACTGCATCCTATTCAGCCAACTGAGTTAGATCCCCTTTATCGAAGAGTATCAAATTTGCAACGAGGGCACTGGTAAACCATAATCCTGAACCTGGAAGATGCCTTCCACGAGATTTTTTTTAACTCCCGTGTAGCTGCGCTCATAGGAATTAGAAAGAATTACATGGTCTCTGATCATTCATATTTCATACAGTACTGCAGTTCAATCCCTTGATTATATTGCGATGCCACATTGCACTACTAGGATTAAATCTCAATTCCCACGTAGGCCAGTAATGCAAATCTTGCTTCAATGTTAGGACTCGTGGCTTCCCATTGAGGTGAATTGTCCTTACACGAACAAACTCGCCATGTTCTAGTTCCTGCCATTCAATAAATAATTATAAAACATGAATAATTTGGGAGAATACCAAAAAAGAGCAGCTTGGCTAGTCCTAGAATAAATGTGCAGCCAAAAAAACGTAATGCCATGCTATCAAACTGTGGTAATAGATCCTGAGTCATCCTAACAAAAATTACAATATTCTTTATAAATCCAGATTTCTCAATCATAAAAAGGAAAAAACTTGTAGTTACAAATTCCTTAAATGTTTCATGTTAATAAATAAGTAATAAAACAACCTTTATTAAGAGGGTAAATTAATCATATAAATTTAAAACACACCATAGATATTCCAATGTACACATGCCATGCATTTTAGGGTATTCAAGATCACCACGGGCACCATATCATATCACATATATATAAGCTCAGAGTTATAAAGTTGGTTGGATTGTAAAAAGGGAAGGGAGAGAGGGAAAGGTGAAGTAGGAAGAAAAGAAAGATAACAGAGCATCCATGCAACAGTAAATTCCATACCTTTGTCACTTTAACGAAAGAATCTATATTTGGAGTTGGTTTTCCATTAATTTCGACTATCCACTGAAGAGCATATAGACCATATCTATGTACAGGACTCCCATGGCACCACCTGTGAATTTGACAAATTTTGTTGTAAGCAGATGCTGTAGTCATGCAAGCATGCAATGCAAGAGCAGGAGCAAGTTATTATTACAATTCAGACCATACATCTAGTTACTAGACCAATATCAAAGACCATCATATGAAGTTGGCATGACAGCAGCAGTTTGTAAACAAAATACAGGAGGCCTTCATACGATTTTACATATAATAATCTATGAAGCACAGACACTGCTCATCATTGCGGTGTCTGTGAGTCCGACATGTGTCCGACACTGACACCCGTACGGCATGTCTCTGACACTCTGCTTCGGTGTCGGATTAAAATATTAATTTTTTTGCGGCTCCAACACTTAAAGACACCGCTTTGACACGGCTTCAGTGTATAAAAAATTTATTTTGAAATTTTTAAAAGACAAATTTCAAATTTAGAAACTAGAAAGACAGAAACTTATCGCATATGCCTCTCTATTTCTCCTAATTTCCTCTTCTTTGCTGGACTGAGACCCTTTTGATTTTAGCTGCCCAATGTTGCACTGACTTATCTCAATTCTTCTTGTTAATCATGAGTTTATGACTTCCGTAGTTCCCAGACTTCCCACCCTCTTCTTCATTTCTCATTCTTGACTAGCATACTTCCTTTGCTTTCAAAAGGAGTGGCTAACTCTTTTTATTTCACATATGGAAACCGGTGGTGTATGATATTAATTTACTTGTTATGTGTGTGTGTGTGTCATATTAATAATGAGACAACAGTATCTCTATTTGATATTTGTTGTTTGTGTGCCATATAGTGTCAAGATAATTGTAGAACTTGTGATGTATGTGTGATAGATTGACAGAAAAATGCCATATAAGTCATCAGTCTCTTTTTGCTTTTTAGATGGAAGGATGGATTAGATCCCTTTTAACTTACAAGGGAACATTGAGCCCAAATTGTGAATGATGTCTGTTTCCAAGTGTATTTTTTTTACTCATTATAATAGGAAAATGTTATATTTGAATATTATATTGTGTGTGTGTGTGTCGGGGTGTCCTATATTTTGGACATTACAGGTTTCACGGTGTCCATGTCCATATCGTGCCCGGTGTCTGTGTCTATGTCCGTGCTTCATAGATAATAATCCTACCATGCCACTCCATTAAACAGGCACTTTTTTACCCTTATGCAGACTTAAAAATTTGCAAGTTCAAAGTTAAAATCATACCTTGCCACATATACACCATGACCTTCTTCGGGAAGAAATCCAAGAGCACGCACTGCTGGATGTGGATCTTGGACAATACAACCACACCAATTAATTGCACGAGCAGTGCCATTTCCATCCCTAACATCTGTTCCCACAAAAAGTTCAACCTCTTGTCCCTGACACAATCACACAAATCAATCAGTAAGGCACAATCATAATCCATATGGCACAAATAAAGAAAGATAAAGTTTCATATTTGGCAGGCTCAACAAACTGAATCAAAAAGAAAGAAATAAAAAACAACTTTAATCAGGGAGAGCAGATATTGTCACATACCTGCCGGAAAATAGTCAAGTGAAGCTTCCCATCATTGGCGTCGAATTTGTCTAAAGCTTGGCAAACATTTTCAATGTCACGGAAGCATGTGACTGGTTCTTTGTTGATTGCTAAAACCATGTCCCCTTGTTCTAAAAGATTCTCAGCCTTTGATCCAGCCAAACAACCTTTAACACGTAAAACCTGACGTCTTACTGGATCTTTCTTAACAAGTGCCTACAATAATTGTGACCAAATCAAGTAAATGGGAACATCAAAACTAGTTCTTTCATGTTTCAAGAAGTGAAAGAAGGTAAGGGAATCCAATAAGTAAACAACAAATAAATAAGAGGCAATATAAATTGTCCTCTACTCCTCTTGCTTGAAATATTTCTTGAGGTATTAATGGACAACTTGTCACCAGTACCAATCCATAATGTCACTTTTCTAATAAACCCCAATGATGCCAATTCTAGAACATAAAAAAAAATCATTTGGGTAAATTATACTGTTTCAGCATTAAATTATAATGTAAGGGGAATAAACTGAAGCCACCATGGATACGTTTCTTAAAGGGGGTAGCAATGTTATGAATCTTACATTGAGCAGAATAAGAAGTTAATGTGGTAATTAAGCCTCGGGGCTTTTCGAGATAATGAACTAGTCTTATTGACCACTCCTCGTGTGCTTAAGCCTCAAGTCATAACTCATAACAACATTCATCACAATTCACAAATAGCATCTAATTTCATATAGTAAAACCAAAAAGAACTTCTACAGTAATCATCAAAAGAAGAAAACGAATTTTCTACATGTTGGAGGCATCAGATGGTAGTGCATTTAGTTAAAATGGAATGCTACCTATGATCATGGATATACATTAGCATTTGTTGTTGCATCTATCTTATTTAGTGCAGGAAGGGCTACACTAGAACCTTAAATCTGGTTCATATGCAGAAAGAATAAAATCTTAAATAGCAAATTCAGCCATGGACAGGTAATCATATATATATATAAGGATGTAACGTAGCATTTTTAAAATTTTAATTGCTAAAGTGAAAAATAGTATTACATATTGCATGCATAAGGAAAGAAAGTAGATATCCTACAGGTAAAAACTCAACTATTAAAAGCAAGATATCCATACTTGAATCCAATCATCACTTAATCCAAAACTCCGAGCCTTTGAAAGCAATGTTGGATAAAGTTCCACCTCTAGAATTCTCACAAGTGGCATAGGCCTTTTGACACCATTTATAAGAAGAGGTGACCCATTTGCACCTGATATAATCTTGTCAAGGACCTGACTTATTGCATAAATTGGAATACCCCTCACAAATTGATGATCTTCTGAGGTGCTGCAACCAAATTTCAGCTGAAACAGGGGATTTTAGCATCCACATAAAAAGTATGTCACAATTCAGTCAAGGTTCATCATAAAAATATTCCCCCTCCCTTTCACAAGAAATGAAAAAAAAAAATAGAAAGTTATATGTCATGGCCCACCCTAGGCCATGACCCACATACAAGCTAGTTAACCTGGCAAGCCTTTAAAATAAAAGACTTAACAGTTAGTAAGAAAAAGGAAGCATAATAATTCACGAGTCCTATATTTCAACAAAATATCTGTCAAAATTTTGGCAAAGTTTCTCCTATATTTGTTTTCCTAATTATAAATGAAGAGGAATAATGGAATATAGAATTCAAGGAACAAATTTCACACTCTAGGCTTTTCTTGATATTAGAATTTTAATTGAAAAGGAATAATGGCATTATATACTTCAAGGACCAACCCACCATCAGGTAGCCTTTTGAGGTTTGTGTAAAATTTGTCTTCTCTCGTCTCTTTCTAGTTTTCATCTTTCTTCTCTTGTACTTCTTCTACGAGGACACAACTATTTGAAGTCAGGATTTATTATATTAAACAAATGAATAAACCAAAAACCATAGTATATGTACATTGTTTCAAGCCTCTCATCAGGAATTTTACTCACGACTGGTTCATATAGACAAGGTCTAATTCTTCGTTAATTTATAATTTTCTATTTGGAAAATAGTATTAAGGTAGCATTGACTGCATTCCTAGTTACCTACCAGTGGTCCTTTCGTTAGTAAGTCATTTATAAGTACCAACATAAGCCCTTGCTAAGGCTTGTATGTCCTAACCTTGAAATGGGGCAACCTTATCCCCTACTTAACTTCTATTCACCAAAAGAATAGAACTTAAGGTTAATTAGCATCCACTGTGAAGCAATCTTGCTAAAAGTTTAACCTGTTAGAAGACTTGGGAGTAGTTTTAAGTAAAATTTCTAACATGCCCCCTGATGCAAAAAAAAAAAAAGATTTAGAGTGTGGATATTGCACAGACTCACCCAAATCTTGTGCTGAAAATTAAATTAGTTTAATAATAACAACAAAAAAGCAGTACAAAGCTTGAACTTCTGATGATCTAGTCTAGTTAAAAGCCACTCACTCATATTATACCATGCCAAAGGATGAACCCTCCTGAAAGCATAAGCTGTTCAAAGAAGGCTCAAGAAAGGTTTGTATTGATGTCATTAAGTATTAGTTTTATCATTCAATTTGCTTATAGCATTTTTTCCAATAGTGGCCCTAATGAAAAATGTCCAGATCCATCCCAGCAAGCAGAGAATAAGTAGTATAAACCTGAGTTGAGAAGCTTCCCCATATAGCTTGGACCCTTCCTTGTTCGTCTGTTAGCACACCCGAAAATGTACTGCCAAAATCTGCATTTAACACATGAATAGTAAGGCATTTCATCTGTACAAGTAACATGATTTAACAAAAAAAAAACAGCTATCCAAATTTACCTGTATCAAGCTCAACTACTTCCATATTGGTTGCTCTATAGCGAGGGGAATCAGCAGATCCTATATTTAATGCAGCACAAGGATTGGTAACAACTGATTTCCTAGAAGTTGCTTGCAGGCTTCTACTCAACCCCACAAGATAAACAGAATCCCCCCGGCATAATGCTGGCTCTGAACAAGAAAATGTACTAAACATGAGTCTTTCAACAATATATATAATTGTAAAAGTACATAAGCCCTCAAACTTCTGCCTTCTCTCATCATCTACATCTAAAATGTTTATATCTTCAAACAAAACATTATTTACCTTTAAAATATTCATCCCTTGCTAGAGTAATTTAATCATTTACCAGAAGCAATTAACTTCAACTAGAAAATGTAAAACTGTCAAGTATCAACTACAAATATATATAGTAATAAGTTCATACAAAGTTCATCACCTCCACACATATCATGATATCCTCGCATGTAAGATATGTATTCCTTGATAGAGAGGGGACAGGAGAAATTGGAATTCATAACAACAAATCATAAAAATATTTTTTTTTATTATTCCCAATCCCATTCAACCAAAGTATGGATAGTAGTCTTTAGTCACAGGTCAATGAGAATGGAACATGTTCTTCATTCCCAAATCTGGATCTGATAAAGATGAAGTCACCTTAAAATAGTAAAAATTTAGCAATTACGTGTTGAAACCCACCTGGAAGTAACTCTGCAGCACGAACAACTGAACCCCCAACAGGTCCCAACGCAGAGGGATCATATGATATAAGGGCATAATTGTGAACAGGATGGAGAAATACCACCTGCAAATAAGAAAGAGGGACAATAAGCTAAAGAAAGACAACCTTCTTGTTTATTCATTTGTTTTATTGGTGTCCCATTCTTTTAGAAAAATTTACCTCTCCTGGAATTTCAACTGGGAAGGCGGCGAAAGATAGCATTACATCAGAAGCAGATATTGCAACTGTATTCTTGTCAACTGCAACTAATCCCATATCTTGGGAGTGATAAATTATGACACCAGTTCCAAAAAAGTGCTGTGAATGAACACCATCAAGCATACAAGATGGGGGAACATGAACCTGCATATCCCACACAATTTTAGAAAAACCATAGGAAAACCAGTAAGTCAGCACCAGTTCCGTCCTACAACATCAAGCATTGTTGTCATAACTCATAAAGGAGATTATATAATACAGAAATTTTTCATCAGAAAAATAGAAATTTCCCAGACTAATGAACTTAAACACTCAAATATGACAGTTATAGGCGGGGAAAAAGATGAATTTTTTTTTTATTAAAAATAAATCAAGGGACACCAGAAGCCATATGGCTGCATTCCCAGCAATCAAACAAAAGGCTGATAGGAAATTTGGACCACATATCACAGCTAAGACTAAAATAATTATTAGACGGACAAAAATAAGGGCAGCCTGTTTCTATAAAACTCCCACAATGGCAGGGTCAAGGGAAGGGTCAGATCCATTATGGGTCTACCTAGTCAGCCTTTGCATTTGCAAGAGGCTAATTACACAACTTGAAATCACACAGCAGCAACTCTAACTTAGACTGACAATAGAAACAAATGAACTATTGCAAACCACAATTATAATGACATCAGTTTTTATACTACATGGAGATTCACTGATTGTCTATGAGGAATGTGCAAAACAAAAGGTAATATTTAGTTAAGGGATTAGAAAAGTAAAACATCAAGGAACTTGGGCAATCCTAAAATCGAACTCAGGCTTCATACATCCACTGATTGTCTACTAGGACTGTCCAAAAACCATACTTAGAGGAGAAATAAGAGATATATTGAAAAGAGAATCACATATTGAAAATATCCTTCTCAAGAAAGTCCATGTAGTCTTTATAATCTATGACATCCACCTTATTTGCAGAAGTCGTATTTATCGCTGACAATCTAAGAAATACCAATACAAAATGTTTTCCAGTTTACCTTTTGTTGTCGCGAGAAATAATAAACCGAAGAGCTCAGTCAAAATTCGGTTGCCAACACCTATATCTTATCTATGCAGGGTACAAATTTGCATACCACACACCTCACATGAATTCATCATACAAGAAAATGCTTCAAAACATTTTACCTTTTCTTCAATGTTTTGCTTGAAAATGATCAAAAATCAAAATGGGAAATTTTGATTTCAAAACATTTTAAATGCTCCAAAATAAGAGTTTTGGAATCTTCAAATAAATCAAATTGCTAAAAGTAAAAATTTGTTTCGGATCAGGAAAAAGAACAGATTTTTTAGATCCTTTAAAACATTTAGGGAAAATTATACTCACACCTCTTAAATTTAATGAAATTACACTTGATCATCGATACTCCTCCCTTTTTTGACATTAGATTGATCTTCCCTGATTCATATCACTGCATAAGAAATCAAGGGAGGTCAACAGAAAGGGTACCCAATGCTGTTATATAAATTGACAGATTTTGTAGTGTCAAAAACAGGAAGTGTAATTCTGTTAAACTGAAAGGGGTATGAGTGTAATTTACCCTAATCAAAGTCTGTTAGTTTTTTGTACTTTTTATAAGAAAATATTTATTAGACAATGTATTTTTTTTTAATATATAACTGCATATAAATTTTAAAAATTTTATTCAATATATATTCTGCTGAAGTGTTTATAGATTCTTTAAAATTTTTTGTACCCTATTAAGTATTAACATTTCCTATAAAATAAACATACTGGCGTGTACAAGAGTAACTTAGCTGCCAATAATTTACATGTACATCATAGTATACAGAACAGATTTTGAAAGTTTTAAAAGATTACTTGATTATCTATAAAACTGATGAGTTGAATATCATAATACAAAATAGCAGGACAGCTTGCTGATACAGGTGGGTTACACATGTAGGATCAGTAAGGTAGGTGACTAGGAGTAAATGCCATATGCATCAGTTCTAGAAAATTGTAGGATATGTCAAATCAACTATTAAAAACATATACCTAAGTATATTATAAAATAGCTGTAAAAACAAAATTAACATAGCTAGGTTTATTCTATAATCACATAAATAATAAAAAATGCCTCAGTCACATCCGTCCTACAGAAAAAAACTTTTTGAACTTCAATGGTGACAGCTTCTGAGTTTGCTAGAAAAGTTCAAATAATGAAAATGTTCCCTGTTTCCAAATATCAGAAACGCACACCAAAATGCAACAATTAATGCTAGAAACATTTTGAAACACTTCCTAATCAGTTAAGATAACTTCCAATCAAGCCAAAACAAGAAAAATGAACTGAAATTCATGTTAAGACCACAAAAAATTGTTAAATTTCAATAATTTAAAAAAAGGAACATATATTGTATGAATTTTATATAAAAAAAAAGAGAGCAAAATTCATCTTAAACCTCCAAAACAAGATTTTTTTTTTTTTAAAGTTTTGGAACTTTTTAATGAGGACATCCCAAATAATGAGGACATCATATAATTTTAGCATCATTCATGCACTCTATGGATTCCAGTTAAGCCACTTCTCAAAATTGTGATAAAATTTCTACAATAATACCTCAAACATCACAAGAGTAGGCTCGATCACACGTTCAGCAACTGAAGCATTTGCTGTAGCTGCAGTTGCACCCTGATAGTCCATTAACATGTCATCCTGTATAATACTTGATTTTTCTAGCTTAGTTTCCCTTGAATCATTTAAGGAAAAATCAGCAACAACATTTCCATCAGCTGATAAATCTTCCTCCACTTTTCGTTTTTTCACCACACCATCAGATGCATTGTACTGAGATACATAGTCTGAGGGATCTTCACAATTGGTTTCCATGCTAGTGACACCATCAACCAACTCCTGACTGTTATCTCCACACACATGTCCCCCACAAGCATGCTCACCAGTTAGTGAAACTGGCTGTCTAGATAGATTTTCAACATCTTTAGCACCCGATGATAGGAAGGGGGAATCAAGCTTAAAAGTAGGCTTAGCATTCCAAAGACCAGTACTGTCATCACGAGTGTATATCTGAGGTGGTGCATACCATTCATGCCGATCAACCGTCACTAACACAGACTGCAGCCCCATCAGCCATGTTAGTGAAACAAAATCAGAAATTTGTTATACCTTTTAAATGACCTCCATGCACAAATGCAAAAGGAACATAGATACGAACATATAAATAAACCACTGCTTCTAACATGAAAATATTATCTTATCGGATTGGAAAGTCAACCCATTTCTAATACCAGCAACAAATGTCAAGCTCAATTATCCACAACAACCTATAATATTGAACATAGATACAAACATATAAATATACCACCGCTTCTAACATTAAAACATTATCATGTGATTCATGTCGGATCAGAAAGTCAATCGCTTCTAATATCAGCAACAAATGTCAAGTTCAATTATCCAAAAAAACATATATTTAACATTGTTGTAGTGCTGATAATCTGCTAGATTAATATACCAGTAGACTCCAGTGCAGAGTTAGAATAAATTTACATCATTAAGCCAATTTTCTATAGAATAAAATTTTCATAAAATCCACCTTTGTGCCAAAACATATACAACCATAAAAGCTGACTTCTACAAAATCTAAGGAAAATAATCTAAATATGTATACCAATCATATGTATAAATAGTAACATGTATACCATTGCATACCCTAAATCTTATAGCCCAAAGAAAAAGAAAGATACTAATAAGTTGAAATGATCATTGTTTTCTTTGAAATATCCTATACACAATATAATCAATGAGGGGTTGTTTTCGATTCATGAACCACCAGGAAAATTTTATAGCAAATACATAGATCAAGGTTTAAAAAGGCCAAAGAATACCATTCGAAAGTTATGACAAGAAGTAATAAACAGTATCTGCATTCTGCAAATATACATTAATTTGAAACTATATGTTGTTTGCACAGTAACCATTACCTTCCTTCGATGACGATCCATGTAGCTTATATATTCCAATGGTACTCGAGCACCCCTGGATAGCTTAGAAAGAACTGATATTAGTTCGTCAACACATGATATTTCTTCACCAGCAAATTTCTTAATTATTGCATGGCGAGGAACTCCTGCTCTGAAGAGCATATATCTGCAAAAGGTAAGTATCACATGTTTAATAAAGTACATGATATATACCAAAATGTTAAATAAACATCAGAGGGATCCTCTCCCTCGTCCCTCCAGGAACAACTCTTACGTATAAAGACAAACTTGATGCTATCAAGGTTATTTGCTAATTTGAAAAAAGTGATGAACAATTTCAAGGAATTCTAAAATACAAGAGATAAACTTACAAGATCATCATAAAGTTATAATAAATTAATAGTTTCACTCACATAGCTCTATACATAATTTTGATAAGCATAACCTATCATCAATATAAACTACAATTCATTAATATTTTCTCTGGCCATTAGGCTGTAAATATGTATCAAGTTTGGTAAATTCAATGCTTATCAAAGTACACATACCCTGGTTCAGCCACATAAACCAGACCACAATTGAAACGGAAGTTTCTAGCCTGCATTAAAAAGATGATAAACATAACCAAAATGAGACAGTTAGCTTAAATTGGAAGAGTAATGGAAGCAACCTTGGGGAGGGGTGAGTAACATATGGGAGTTTTATGACAGAGTATATTCTCGAATAACTATGTTACAGTAACCACAACTGGAAACAAACTGGTACCCTTTAATATACAATAAGAAAGGTAAATCGACCATTTAGAGGAAATAGTAATTTAGTATAAGACCAAAAACATCTTAAATAGAGATAGATGGACCAATAGAATGAAGGAAAAAGGCCGGCATACAGAGATAGATGGACCAATAGAATAAAGGAAAAAGGCCAAACACTACTCGAATAATATCTTAAATGTAAGAAACATGGTGAACATTCAAGACATATTTCTTCATTTGAACAGGCACCTCCTTTGGCCTCTCAAACAGCAAGCCAAATCATATTCAACTAAGTTTTCTGTAGAGAGCACAATATATAATAAGTAAACATTCCAATTTCCGAGTTCAGACCAACTAACCTGCTGATAAGAAAGAGGATGTATTACTGCCCCACTCACTTCTAAGAAATAATCAGGTGTTATTGAGTGCAAATCTTGCACCTGATACAAAAATTTATTAAAAAGAAAAAAAGTTAGCACAATGGTAAACAATAATTGGATTTTCAATAATCATTATTCAAGCAGCCAGTATAAATCTTGAGCCAGGTTCATGTTAGCAACTAAGAACCTACTTTTATGATTTCATCAGATTCTTTCTGTTCAATATTACTTCATGGGTAAATATTTTCCCTATTTCATGGGTGGCACGATGCAGAGTGCTAAGTTTGGTTTGTCTTGAGTCAATATTTCATAAACTTCTTTTGATGGGAGATCAGGCCACAAGTCAGGTCAAACCCAAAATTATAATTATCATGCATTTGATTACAAAGGATTAAAGAATCACAAAATCTTCAGAAAATTACTATCTAGCCACTGTATTGCTCTCAAACAAAATTTTTAAACCAGTATAATTCTAGTCTATCATTGACTGTATTTTCAGATCTTAACAAGCTAAGTTTTGATGAAATTAGAAGGATATTAGTGTATTAGAGTTTGTTAATTCTGTTAGAACTGTTAGTGGTTCAGTTAGTTAGAACTGTTAGAGGTTCAGTTAGAATTTGTTAGAACTGTTAGAGTTGTAATTCTGTTATTCTGTTTTCTCTATAAATAGAGAAACAGAATCTGTTGTAATTGTAACAATTCATTCTATTCATTCTGAATCAATAATATTCAACATTTCTTCTCCCTTTCTCAAACTTTAAAATGGTATCAGAGCAGAGTTCAGCCATGGTTTTAAATTGCTGAAAGACAGAAAATGATTCTGATTTATTTTTAAGAAAATAGATCCAAGTGAACTTTGAATAGGCATCAACAAAGCTGATATAATAAGAGAAACCATTTGAGGATGAAATATGAGATGGTCCCCACGAATCACTGTATATAAGTTCAAGAGGAGAAGAATATACAGTTTGAGATAGAGAAGATGGTAATCTATGTGACTTACCAACACAACAAGAAGCACAGAATTCGAACATAGTTTTATTAACTATGGGTATATTACAATGATTAAGCACAAGCCTTAGTGCATTAACATTAGGATGGCCCAATCTAAGGTGCCATAAAGTTTGAGAGCTAGTACTAGCTGCTGTTTTAACATCAAAAACTGGATTTACGGAATCAGAAGTTTGTGTATTAGAACAACTAGGAACAGAAGTAACAGCAGAATCAACACTGGAACTTGAAAGTAAGCAGGTGGCTGAAGCAGAGTCTTTGAGAGCAAGATGTGGAAATATGTAGAGGCCATCAGGACCCAGTGAACCTTGAAGCAGAACTTCATTGGTTCCTTGTGATTTCACAGCACAATGATTAGGATAAAACTCAAAGAAAACATTGTTATCCTTAGAAAATTTGCTGACACTGATTAAGTTTTTAGTGATGTCAGGTACATGTAATAATTGTCTCAAGGACAGAGAGACTCTAGGATTAATAGGAGAAATAAACTTAGTAAAACCAGAAGACTTAATATAAAGGCCTTGGCCATTACCAATGTATATTTGGCCTGGCCTCTCAAATGGACCAAGCTGCTGGATGTTTTGAGACTCTCCAGTTACATGGAACAATGCACCAGAATCAAGTATCCAAGTAGTAGAGTTAGGATCTTGATTTTCAGAACTAGCCAGCATAGCACTAGGTTGAGAGTCTTTGAGAGAATTAGTTCCCTGATTCTGTTCTAAGCCAAAGATGTTTAATGAATTGCTTTGAAACACTGGTTCCATCAGAGTGAGAGACGCATTTGGCTGAAAATCAGAATCATAGTGAAAATGACACACTGCTGCTGTGTGACCAAATTTGAAGCAAACTTGGCACTGAAAATTTCCATAACGACAGCGTCCTCTACCGCCACTACGATGACCTCCACCATGGCCAAAGTCATTGCATCCACGACTGTAGCCAGCGCCACGATTGATGCCACCACGATTTCCAAAATAATTGGATCGATTTTGTGAATTGAAATTATTTGAGGACGAATTATAAGAATTTGAAGATGAATTGTAACCTTGAGCAACATTAATCGAAGGTGAATCAGAAAAGCGTTTCTGAAACTTTTTCATGTGTGCCTCATGTGCGAGCAGCAATGCCTCTACTCCTCCAATCGGAAGAGGTTCGAACTTACTTTCAATCACTGAGATCATTGGACTGTATTCCTCTAGTAGGCCTTCAAGAATCCCGTCAAGGTGTTCACGCAGAAGAACAAGATCTCCACACGATCCAAGAGCATCGATTATGCATTTTATGCGCAAAAGAAACTCACGCATTGTTTTCAACTCAAGCATTGTAGTTCTGAGTTCTGTCCGAAGTATCTTAGCTTTCGCATGTGTTTGCTTTTGAAAATACTCATGGATCTGCTCCCAAAGCTGATATGAATGAATGCATCCGATTATGCGAGATAGGATTGAAACTGAAAGAGTCGATTGGAGCCACGGCAAGAGGATCTGATCTTGTTGTTCCCAATTGTAGTATGCTGGATTTTCATTTCTAGCTTCACAATCTGCCTCTGTGAGAAAGCGAAGGGATCTGAGGACTTGCCACAAAATGCTGAAGTTTATGAGCTTTGATGACAGGTTCTACCTGTTGCCTCCATAGCAGGAAGTTAGAATCATCTAATTTCTGAGAAATCGGATGAAAAGAAGGAGTAGAGGAAGGGGAATTTTGATTTGTTGCCATGGATAGACTTCAAGCTCTTGATACCATTTTAGATTCTTTAGAATGTGAGTTTGGGCTTAACTCAACCCTAAAAGCTAGCTCAAGGGGTGAGGGTTGTCCCTCACTTATATACTCTATCTTGGCTTATCTTTAGCCGATGTAGGACTTGGATTTTTCCCAATACACCCCCTCACGCCTAGCACTTTTGGGTTTGGTGCGTGGATAACATGGTGGGTGGTCCTTTTACTATCTGTGTGATGCTGATTGGGCCTCGAATCTAGATGATCAAAGGTCTACCTTTGGTGCAGTGATTTATTTTGGTCCTAATTTGGTCTCATGGTGGTCCAAGAAACAACAAATTGTGGCTAGATCTTCCACTGAAGCTGAATATAGGAGCTTGGCTCAAGCCCCGACTGAAGTCACATGGATTCAAACCATTTTAACAGAGTTATCTGTTCCTTTTCAGACCCCAGAGATTTACTGTGACAACCAAAGTGCAATAGCGATTACTCATAATTCAGTTCTTCATTCCCGAACTAAGTACATGGAAATTGACATCTTTTTTGTCAGGGAGAAAGTCTTAACTGAGCTCAAAGTGTATCATATTCCTACCATAGATCAATGGGCTGATGCCCTCACTAAGTCTCTATCACCAACTCGGTGGTCCAAACTCAATGTAGTCGAGTCCATTTCTGATTCTTAACCCCATTGAGTTTGAGGGGGGTATTAGTGTATTAGAGTTTGTTAATTCTGTTTAGTGGTTCAGTTAGTTAGAACTGTTAGTGGTTCAGTTAGTTAGAACTGTTAGTGGTTCAGTTAGAGTTTGTTAGAACTGTTAGAGTCTGTTATTCTGTTTTCTCTATAAATAGAGAAACAGAATCTGTTGTAATTGTAACAATTCATTCTATTCATTCTGAATCAATAATATTCAACCTTTCTTCTCCCTTTCTCAAAATATAAAAAAGGATATACAAAGTAAAAGTTTGATGATGCTCTTGACTTATTTACCATTTTATACAGTTAGGTTTCCTTCAGCCCCTCTCTTCAGAAAGAGTGGAGGTTGCAAGTAGATCACCATGATGCCCTTCCCATAGAAATTATAAGCATTTGGGTATGTCAACAAGTACAAAACTACTGATAAAGTAAATATCCAAGAATAAGAATCTCACCAACAAAGTTAAACTCTTTGATGTGCCACCCCTTTCAATTTGTAATTCAATATTCTTGTTTACACTGTCATCAAGTAGAGTCTCCAGTTTCAGGAATTGAGTAATGACCTGCAATGAATTTTACAGAGTCAAGTTCTAGAAAACAGGCTCCAGTGTCGAATACCAACCACAAACAGTACATGGACAGCGAAAGACCCTGTTCTTGCAGCCTTCAAATGTAAGAAAGTAATTCTTGAAACCAATAATCACTCAGAAGAAATGGGAAAAACTTTGGAAAAAAAGTGAAGTTAATACTACTCCCTTTGTTCCTAAATATAAGATACTTATAACTAATTAACACTTATTAAGAAAGTTGGTTACTTAATATAGTTAGTAGAATTAAATTTGTCTACAAATGTAATATTTTTCCAAAATTACCCTTAAAATTATTGAGACTAACTATATAGCTTTATTCCACTTGATTACTTTCCACCCAAATTATTGGGAAAAACTCAAGTCCCACATCGGCTAGAGATAGTGCCAAGATAGAGTATATAAGTGGGGAAAAACCTTCACCTTGCAAGCTAGTTTTGTAGGGCTGAGTTTGTCTTAAAACCCAACTTCTAAGATAAATAATTAATCTACGAAGAGAGAATAATAGTTGTTGAGTTTTAATTTTTAAAACTAAACTATTCAATTATCCAATACTCGTAAGAGAGAGAAAGAGATAATTCATGGCATTTATTATTTATGAATTAAAACAATTAAGGGGATTTTAGTAAAAAAAGTAATTAATAAAAGGGACAGTTAGAAAAGAGTCTTATAAGAGATAAGAAAATTTTAAAAAGTGTCTTATATTTAGGGACAAGGGGAATATATAGGAATCCTAGAAATCCATCAAAAATGCTTTTTTCAGCCAATGGGTAACAAAAGACATAGATGTGTAAACAATAACACAAAAAGTGATTCATATTTGTTACTTTTCCAAGAAGCGGTCTCCTTCCTTGTCTTTGTACCTAAGTTAAGAATGATTATCATAAGCAGCAATTTGAATGTACAACAGTACAACTACTTCCATCCAGAAGAATCTCTCCCTACTTTTCCTTCAATGTCAGCCCTCCATAATCAAGTATTACCTTTTTATGACCAGTTCATTCTTCTAGTTCTAGATAAACCCAGTGTTTCACCAAGGACGATAAACAAACTAAATCTACATCAAACAAAAAATAACAGAGAAACAAAATGGGGAGGGTAGGGCCGGGAAGCAAAAATTTGCCCTCCAAACAAACTTACTTCTCCATTGACACGAACAAGTACATCACCCGGTTCCAAATGTTTATAACCCGGACCACCTGGCACCTAAACAAGTCAAGGATTAAAGCCAAAGAAATTGAAATGGAATATTAACTCAAAAAACATTAACATTCTACATAACAATTTGCTTACCACAGAGTCCACAACAAGCATTCCAGTTTCACCTGCTGGAGAAGCATGACGCACTATCTGCATTATTTAAGAGCAGTGAATATAATTCAGGGGATTTTTGAAGAAAACTGCTACTGAATAAAGATAACCTCAAAAAATTATATAATAAAAACCTGCTCTGTCTCACTTCTGAGGCCAAGTCGACGAGTCTCGTCAAACCCTTTATGGAGAAATGTCATCTATATCAAATTTTAGACAAAGAGGAAAAAAAATAAGATTGTGTCATACCCACAGGTAATGTCTATTTACAGAACCAAGAAAAAAAATCTGTACAACCATCTCTAATCTCATCCAATATATAAGAAACAAAAAAATTAGATCAGCAGACTAAAAATGCAAGGAACAAAAATATCTAGAAATTACAAAATGATAAGTGTGAAACCTCTACAACCAAAGCACATCTGTAATGAGCAGAGAAACAGAAAAAAGATGGGAGGATCTTGAAAGCACTAATTAGAGCAAGTGTCTCATGTTCTATAACAAGCAGCGAAGAAGTAAATTAAAGATGTAAGGAATATACATTATCTTGAGATTACTTAAAGATACAACATATGTCAGTATTTTCATGCAAATCCATCACCAAAATTTAAAAAAAAAAAATTGATACAATAACAATGGCAAAACTGTAATCAAGAAATCATACAGTTAGCATTTGACATTTTACACAATATATAACTAGTTGGTATCACTTTCAATGTCTATAAAGTATAAATATATGCCGATAACCAAATATTTCATATCATGTTCCTACAGTCTCAGACGCAATAAGTGCACCGAGAAACTTAGCAGAAAAATAAAGTGGACAAGTCTAGGCAAGTCTAGACACCAGTAGGCCTTAGTGCCATTTGCCACAGCAAAATATTTCAATTTACTAGGAAATTTCCATTGGAAGGAAATTTAATATAGTCAATATTATTCACTGCAATGCAGCATACAAAATATTTAAGCTTCAGTACCATGAAATAGTTTAATACTAAATCATGAGAAAAACACAAAAGGAAGAATCTGCAAAGAATAATTGACAGACCTGAAGCGTACCACGAGGTATAGAAACTGCCTTCCATTTATCAACATAAGTTTCACTTCCCTTTTGAAGAAACCTTAATGCCCTCACAACCTGAAATGTAAATCACTGTATTTAGTAGTTCACTTGTCCTAATTGAATTAGTCCATCCCCACTAGAGGAGCTGAATTTCTCCTTGATTACTACAGGAAGCATCAAACAAGTTCAGCAAAAGTATATATCAAGAGCTCACTCGTTCTAGAGGTAGAAAGAATGCTGATGCACTTGATGACTTGCTCCCAGCATTCA
The DNA here is from genome assembly GCA_007407185.1 of Glycine tomentella. Taxonomy (NCBI): domain Eukaryota; kingdom Viridiplantae; phylum Streptophyta; class Magnoliopsida; order Fabales; family Fabaceae; genus Glycine; species Glycine tomentella. The sequence goes on from PYAF01001934.1 coordinate 3,089,079, forward strand.
GGGCCACTGCCCTGCCTTGCCAATCTATAACTGGGGAACCACTTGACCCTCCTTTGGTCCCAGATGCTGCCTGAAATGCAAAAATCAGGAGATATATGGTTGCAATAAA
>PYAF01001934.1:3089287-3099690 GCA_007407185.1 Glycine tomentella
CAAAGACTTCAAAACAACATCAGACAAATCATTTGGTCTACGAAGTTTCCCAGCGCTGGTACAAATTGATTTTTAACCCCTTGAAGTGGATTTTCTTTCCCTACCATTTTTAGCAATGAAGCCTGCTTTCAATTCTAGCATATTTCCACATAAAGTAATAAAAAAAAACTGAGGAAACTTCTAGTATAAAAAAAAAAAACTACTAGTATAACATTGGATAAATTAAAAAACACCTAAACAATTAAAATACAAAATAGGAAGGAAATTAAAGGACGTAAAATTTGAAGATAAAAGAAAATAACATGAACAAACTCATAATTTGAAATTTTAACGTAAATGAATTAAATAATATTTGTTCTCACTTACTTGCATATAGAATGTGTTGAAGTCGTTATACCCATCCCTGCATTAAATAATAGCTTAATTATCTAAATTCAACCTGTTGACAAAAAGAGCACAAAAAAGTTACAGATATTCTACAACATACTTCTTATAATGAGGAGCATCCCTATCCAAACGAGCAAGAGTACCAGCCAAAATGGAAACCTGAAAGCAAAAGCCAAAATAAATATACCAAAGTTATTGGGAGAAAAAGAACCAAGGTAATGTTAGAAGTTTAGAACACATGATTCTTCTACATCAATAAAAAGCAGTGGCAATTATGAACAGACTTAACCATGAAAGACTACCAATTTGGGGCAGCATTTTAGGAAAATAAATTTTGATATAACTTGATTTTAGAAATCAAAGGCTTATAGAAGACAACAAAGGAATGTAACTGGACATATGTTGAAAACAAACCATGATCATGATAAGAAATCAACATCAACAACACTTTTAACCCAAGTTGATCATGATAAGAAATCAAACCAAAAAAAAAAACTCAGCATACATCATTCTGCTTTGTGCAACAATGGTCTATTGATTTGGTCAATTTTCCAAGAAGAACATCACTTGCTAGCCATTTGATGAGTTTGATATAAGCATAGAAACCATGTAGCTTTGTCATACGAGAATTAACTTAAAAAATATGCAAGACTGAATACAGGGAATAAGTGGAATCGAACTATCAAATGAAACATGTTTGTCCAATGCACGTTAAGTCAAAAACCAATTAACAAAATGCAGACACAAATCATAGATGTGAATTTAAGGTAATACCTTCTCACCACTATCATTACCAACAACTCTGATTTCTAGTCCTACACAGGCAGCTTCAGGAGCAAGAGGTATCTCCTCATAGTTCAGAAATTGTATAGCGCCAGGATCATAACGAAAGAACCCAAAATCATGTACCTACAGAAGTGTATGTATTTAGTTGGTTGCATCAACAGGCATCCAGCGAAAGTGCAACCTCGGCAAGAATTTATTAATCAAAAAAATGAGAATAAAAATACACAGAGACACATACAAGAACTCTATGAGTACCATAATAATTATTTATAAATTTTAAAAATATCTCCAAAGTACAATTTTAAAATACAAGCTCTATAGCACATAAGAAATGAAGTGGAGTACAGTAAAACAAAACAAAAAGGGGAATCATTTTGTCATTTCACAATTTAAAAACAAACGGAACTTAAGTAAATAATAACAGTGAAGGTGTTTTGAGATGATAAAACACTCTTCCCATGTGTTTGGTTCCACATCCAAACCTCGAGACTTAAGTTAGAAACATGGAAATAAGAAGCTACCAGGGGTAGCTTTTGCCTTCAAATGGAAGATGGGTATGATTATTAATTGATATGATGCAGTTCCAAACTAGTGTTCAGGTTAGATGATCCAGAATCATATTGAAATATTAGCTAATGTGATTTTAAGTAAATGTTCACATGTTTGGTTCCACTTTAAGGATTGAAGCAACTTTAAATAACTGTTACTTTGAAACAAAGAGTTTTACTACTAACTTGTTTTTACAATAAAAACATTCGAAAACATAAACTGCACCCCTTCAAAATCAATTTTGCAAACACACACTTCGTTTGAATAACAATAATATCTTGATCCTCTTAAAGCAGGTAATAACAATATAAACGTGTTTTTTATATTTTAAATACTTGTTATTGAAAAACAATAGCGTCGTGATTTTGAATGTTCGTAGCAGCTACACCTACACACAATTTCCCTGCCTTCATAAAGAAGCGAGTATTCGAGCAAAGAAGTTTCTAGGAAGCAGAATGCATGCATAAATGACCATAAAAACAACCGAATGAAAGAAAGGATTGAACTAGATCGCCGATTATTCAACGGTTCACAGCATCACATTGAGAAACCAAAGCGAAGACATCAAAAGTTCACTCACCGGATCTCTGTAAATCGGATGCACCGGAACCTCTTCGCGGTTCAGAAACATCGCTTCTGCAACCACCGGACCTACGCATTCGAAACAGAGAGATCGTCAACGCGAACCGAATTCATAAAAAAAAACAGAAACAAACAGCAAGAGAGAGCGAGGCGAGGTTGATTAAGTAATTACCTGGCTTGACGACGTGGCGATTGGTGAGGATGATGCCGCGGCGCTTGTCGACGATGAAACCGGTGGCGTAGCTGGCGGCGGCGGACTCAGTGTCGAAGGAGCGAGTGGCGGTGGTGCGGAGGACGACGACGGCGGGGACGACTCTGTTAAGAGCTTTGCGCCAGTCCTCGGCGGTGGCGACGTTTTCCTGAAATGGCGGATCGATTTCCATGCACAGGTCGTCGGTCTTGACGGCGGCGCCGGAATCCAAACCTTCCGATCCCAACCTCTCCGCTGGATCTCCCATTTCTCCGATCAGTAAAGAATGTTCGATCTTCTTCTTCTTTTAACTGATTGAAACTATTACTACTTCTCCTCTCTTTCTTTCTTCACTCTGAGCTCAGTGTAGTGTGTGTGTTTAGTTAGGGTTGGGTAACCCACGCTGCACACACACATAAACAATTACAAAAGTGTTTTCCAATAGTTCACGCCAATGACTACTAGTCAGTGAGGTGAGGTCTGCGCGTCGCCACGGAATTCAGTGCGTACGTGTAAGTAACGTGTTTTTCGGGAAGAAAGGCCAGCTCGCTCAGAACATGGCCAATCAAAAATCCAACCCCAACCAACTAGGCTTTCAATAATTAACCAATCATCGTCGCAAGTTAAATCATTTTCTACTTACATTACTCTTTTAATTCGATTTTTCATTTCTCTCTTTTTTTTTCTAAAATAATTTATTCATTAAACTTAAATACTTACAGACACTGCTCAAACTTAAGATCAATGAATATAATTAAGTTAATTAATTTTAATTAATAATGTCATATTTAATTCTGATTCAAAAATGTTTATAAAATTCAATGAATTTTAAGAAGTAAATTGGGGGAAGAGTTGGGCGTTAAATTTGAAGAAGTGAAGGAAATTGTCTCGAGATTTGCTCAGATGGAACAAAGAGACAAGCAAGAATTGCAGCAGTAAGAGGTGGTTCTTAGGGGGGAAGATATGGTTTGTTATGAAGATACTTAGAATATTAGGGGTCTTGGGGGACATAGGAAGTGGAGAGAATTAAAGAATTTAATAAAATTCGAGCAACCTAACTTTGTGTGTGTTCAGGAAACAAAACTAAGCTCGGTGGATGACAAGATTTGCTCGATTATTTGGGGTAATCATAATGTTGAATGGAAAAGTGTTCCTGCTGTTAATTTGTCTTGAGGGTTGCTATGCCTTTGGGGGTCAAATTCCTTCCACATTCAAGATGTGATCTCAAGTAACCGTTTCTTAGGCATAAGGGGTATCTGAAAGGTGGATATGTCGCAAGTGTTAATCATTAATGTATTCTCCCTACTCAATTGGGGAGAAGAGGCTATTTTGGATGAAACTCAAAAAACCGAGAGATGATTTTGGGGCTGACTATAGGCGATTACAATTTTGTGAGGGAGCGAAATGAGAGACAGGGAAGAGGCATTGTTTCTGCACAATCTAAGTCTGATATGAGTGAATTCAACTCGTTCATAGAGGAAATGGAACTGTTTGATGTTTCGTTGACTAGTCGCAGTTTTACTTGGATTAACCCAGCCAACACGACCTTCGGTTCAAAATGTGTTGACACTTAAAGCTGTACTCAGATGTTTCGAACTGGCCTCAGGTTTGAAAGTCAACTTCTTTAAGTGCAAGCTGGCTGAAGTTGTAGTGGCTCCGGATCTTCTGCAAAGATTGGCATCCATTCTGAATTGTCGGGTGATGGCTATTCCATTCATCTACTTAGCGATACCGATGGGTGTCAACCATTGAAGGGTGAATATGTGGGCTCCGGTGATAGAGAAAGTGAGAAAAAAGCTAGCTCCATGGAGGAAAAGAAAATTTTACTTTGGAGGTAGGACCTGTTTGGATAAACTTCTTTAGAAGTATTTCTAAAAGAAAAAAATAAAAAGGAAAAAATGAAATGAGCTTCTCCAAAAGTAAAAATAAGTTGTCCATTAGCTAATTTTTAGAAGCTCATCAATATAACTTACTTCTCTAAAAGATGAGATGACATCTACAAATAAGCTAATGGAAAACTCATTTTAACTTATGGAGAAGCTCATTTTCTTTTTTTTTTTTCTTCTAGAAGTGCTTCTAAAGAAGCTTACATCCAAACATACCCGTAGAGTTTGTCTTATCAAATCTACTCTTTCATCTATACTTTTGTTTTATTTTACCCATTTTTAAGGTCTCCCGTTTGGTTGTTGACTAAGAATCTGGATATGGATTCTGACACAACTTGCATGCGACGTAGTATCGGATGCGTTTGAGTTAGTCGAACGCACGCAATTGGACGCAACCCATCATCCATATGCGAACACATCACCTATTTTTTTATTATTTAAAAAAAATTTAAAAAAAAAGTTTATGAAAAAAAACGAACCACCTTAGTTCTCACGCACAAAAAGAACCTTCTTTTTCTCCTTCACATTTTCGGCTCTACAAGTGAACCAAACCCCATCGTCAAACCGTCGTCGTTGTGCGCAAAGCACATCATCGCCGCACTCAGACCACGCTAGACTTTCGTCGTCGCTTGCAGTACATAAGGTAGCTCCCTTGTTTCTCTTTTTTATGTTTTATTTTTCTGTTGCTCCTATCTTTCACTTTTCTACATTTTTATTTTTCTGTTGTTCCCCTGTTTCTCTTTTCTATGTTTTATTTTTCTTGTTTCATAATATAAAATTATGGGTTTCTGGATTTGACATTCCCTGTTTGGTTGTTTCTATGACTGTATTGTGGGTTTATTATAAACAAAATTCTTATTGTTTGGCTGATCAAAAAATAGAGAAAGTGACTATGAACTTTCTATTTTGTCTCTCTTTATTTAATCAAAGTTTTTTCTTTTTTTCCCCTAACTGGTCATGTGCTCATTCATACATACATGGGTCTTGTTCAATGTTTTATTTTGCTTGATTCTTATGTATCCATTTTTTTATTGTAGAGATGAGTAGTGCTAATGAAGCTATAGAGCAAGAGGATCAAATCAAACCCTTATGGAGATATATCACGAAGTTAAGAAAGACTCTTGACAAGGAAAATGTCATGATCAAATGCAATTTGTGTGAAATCTTATTCAATGGGTCTTACACCCGAGTAAGGATTCACTTGCTGAAAATCTCAGGAGAATGAGTTAGACCTTTGTTCAAAGGTGACTCCTCCAAAACTTACTGAATTAAAAAAAATTGGACAATGAAGCAATTTTGAAGTTACAAAATTCAAAGAAAAACGTGCCTTTCTACCTGGTGAAGGAAAAACACAAAATGGTACTCCTCCAAAAGTCTTAGGTCCTTTAAATAAAGGTTTCAATTTGCAAGGCAAAGAAGATCTTGATGCCAGAATTATAAGGATGTTTTTCTCTTCAGGGCTACCATTTCATTTAGAAATGAATCCTTATTATAGAGACATTTTCTTATGTTGCCAGTACTCCTAATCTTAGTGGATATAAGCCTTCAGGTTACAATAAGTTAAGAACTATCTTGCTTACAACAGAGAGAAGCCATGCGAGGAACCTCTTGCAACCACTAAGAAATTCATGGAATCAAAAAGGTGTGATCATTGTTAGTGATGGGTGGAGTGATCCTCAAAGAAGACCTTTTATCAACTTTGTTGTTGTCACTGAGATTGGACCAATGTTCTTAAAGGCAGTACATTGCTCTGGTGATATAAAAGACAAGGATTTCATTGCTGAACACATCAAAGATGCAATTATGGAGGGTGGGTCACCAAATATGGTACAAATTGTGACTAATAATGCAGTTGTATGTAAGACAACAAGTATAATCATAGAGAATGAGTTTCCTGCCATCTATTGAACTCCTTGTGTTGTGCACACCTTGAACCTTGCATTGAAAAATATTTGTGCAGCCAAGCATGTTCGAGAAAAGCAATGTTACTTATGAACAATGTTCTTGGATCACACAAATTGCAGACGATGCTAATTTGATTAATTTTTTGAATCATGAGACACTCTATGAGATTATCAATGTACAACAACTTCAACTCATTGAAGTTGCTTTTTGTTGCTCCTACAAGATTTGCTTCAACTATTGTGATGCTCAAGAGGTTTAGATGTTTGAAAGAAAGACTCCAAAAGATGGTTATTAGTCTTGAATGGTCTACTTACAAGGACAATGGTGTTGGAAAGGCAAAAAAATGAAAGAAACTTTGTTGGATGATATTTGGTGGGACAAGGTTGATTACATACTTTCTTTCACTGCTCTTATTTATGATGTTCTTATAAAGACAAATATTGATATGGCTTGTCTTCACTTGGTATATGAAATGTGGTATTCAATGATTAAAAAGGTGAGCAAGTCATGTACCGACATGAAAGAAAGACAGAAAATGAAGAATCACCCTTTTATGACATAGTGCACAAAATATTAATAGACTATTTGACTAGCACACTTCTTCATTGTCTAGTATATTCTTTAAACCCAAGGTAATATTTTATATCCTTAAATTAATTTATGATTAAATTTTTTTACATGCATTTCTTTGTGGGTTATATTAATTTATGTTTGTATTTTTTTTAATGTTGTACATATTATAGTCATGAATGGTTAAGTAAAGATCCATCAAGAATTTCCTCACATCAAGATGTGAAACTTACTGATGAAAGGAATAAATGCTTTAGAAGATACTTTGATGATGTGGATGTAAGGAGAGAAGTCAATTTGGAGTTACAAATTTTTCTAATGGAAGACAAGGCTTTCATGATGTTGATTCTTTAAGAGATAGAGGTGAATTGGATGCAAAATCTTGGTAGCTTGTTCATGGTACTCATACACCAACACTTCAAAAGATTGTCCTTAAGCTACTTGGACAACCATCTTCATTTTCTTGATGTGAAAGGAATTGGAGCACCTACAATTTCATACATAGTTTGAAAAGAAATAAGATGATAACTAAAAGAGCAGAGGATATTGTATATGTTCATAGAAATATTCTCCTCATTTCAAGAAATTTCTCAAACTATAATGAAGAGGAAACTAGAATGTGAGATATTGTTGGAGATTGGTTTTCACTTAATGACGATGGAATCCTTGAAATAGTCAATTTATCTCTTGATGAATCGGTTTTAGAAGTTGTCTTTTTCAATGACGATGACCAAAGGCTTTGGTAGACTAGTATTTAAACTTTTTGTTAGACTTGATGCCTCTTAGTTTTAGTGTTTTTTGTTAAACATATCTCTTGATATCTCTTAGTAGTTAGTACTTTTTCTTAGATTTATTATCATATGAATATATAAATTTTATTATCACGTTTGATCATATTTAAATTTTTGTCAAGTTGATATTGACCGTACTTTACATATATATGTGTCCGTTGTGTCCATGTGTCCCATGTTCGTGTTTGCGTCGTGTCCGACATCATGTCCAAATCCATGCTTCTTAGGTTGTTGACAAGCTCACTAGAATATAATGAAACTTTCTACGATGAGCAAACGTTGATGAAATGAGAATGTGTTGGGTTAATTGGAAGAGAGTGTGCTCCCCAGAGGATTTGGGGTGCTTAGGTATCAAGGATTTAGAGATTTTTAATAATGCATTATTGTCTAAGTGGATGTGGAGGTTTTTGGTAGATAATAATTCGATGTGGGCTAGGACAATTAGAGAAAGGGATAAAGCCAATGAGGATATTTTGTTATCTCCTACATCACTTGGTGGAAGGATGTTAGCAAGGTATGTACTGCAGGGAATAGCCAGGACTAGTTCTAGATTAATACTAAAAGAGTGTTGGAGGATGGACAAAATATAAGCTTTATGGGTGATTGCTAGTTGGGTCATGAGAAATTGGCAATCAAATATAGTAGATTGTTTTATGTATCTGTCCAACTCAACTTTAACATTAGCGATATGGGCGAGTGGTCAAATGACAGATGGAGTTAGAATTTGCTGTGGAGAAGGCCCCTTTTGGTATGGGAAAAGGAGTTGGTAGATAATCTATTGAGTGAATTGAACTCTGCAAAATCAAATTTTAGGCAAAGGGACAAGTGATGTTAGGGGGAGGTAAGGGAGATTGATGGTTTCTCTGTGGGGAAAACATATAGTATGATGGAAAATATAGTAGATTTGGAGGAGAATGGTTTTTATAAACAATTATGGGCAGTTAAGGCTCCCTCAAATGGATGATTGCCCTTAATAGTGTTCCGACTAGGGAAAATTTGAGAATGAGGGGTGTTTCTTTGGCCAATAATGATGTCACTTGTGTGCACTGGCGGACCCACGTTCAAGCTCCTGTCCGCAAGTGCGGATACAAAAATCTGCAGATCTGATTTTTTTTTGTTGCTTTACTACTAATCTTGCGTGACCCGTTCCTGTGCTGAGATTGGGTACAATATGGATATGCTGTCCATTTTAAACACTACCAAGTAACTTGTGTGTAATGATGGTATATTCGAGAGTGATTCGTAGATGAGAAAGGAGCAACAATCGTGTGAGAGAAAATAATAGAAAGAAGAGAGAAATTATTTCTAAATATTGTATGCCTTTTTTACTAGGCCACCAGGCTATTTATACTTCAATCTATTACATAAAATTAAACAGGTTTTTAAAAATAAATTGCTAGACACTAGATTAACTAATATGGAATAATGGACCCTTCCTAGCCCAAAACGTAATCATGATAACGGGCTGACATCTTCCTCAATCTTCTATTCTCATCCTTGCTAATAATTGGATTTGGGCTCATCACACATCTCGTTACATTGTGTGATCCATTCGTTATTTTATTATATGTTTTGCCCAATAAGAAAACAAAGTTAGAATAGTTTGATTGATTCATCTCTTCTGAAAAGTCCGTATCCTTTCAATTTTAATTTCCTGTCAAATAGTAAAATCGATTTTTTGTCTCTATATATAGGCTACAGTTCCATTTTTTGTTGCTTTATGCATAATTTAAATTTTCTTTTAAAAAATAATTTCCAGGACGTTGCTCCCGAACCCTCGTGATAACCTAGGTCCGCCACTGCTTGTGTGAGGAAGTTTTCACATGTAATTTCTCTACTGCGATATGGAAACGCTGTTTATGGTGGTGCAGTACTCAATCTGCAATGCAAGCACAAATTTTGGATCACTTTACTCAGTTTGGGGGTTTAGTCTCAGGTAAAGATGCATGTCAGGTGTGGACTAATGTTTGGTTGACAGCTTTGTGGTCTGTTTGGTTACATCGTAACGATTTTTGTCTTTAAAGGAGGCAAACGTGATCAGGAAAAGGTCATGGACTTGATCATGTTAAGTGTTTGGCAATGGTGTAAAGCTAAGATAACGAAATTTGATTGGTCTCTATATGATTGGACAAATAACATCAAGGTGGTACTAAATATCGAAAGGGGATACTGATAGGACTATGCAGTACAAATATAGTGGTAGACATACTAGTTTATTATGCTTTTTTCTTTTTTTTTTCTTTCTGGTTTTCTGGCTACTGGTTATGGGTTATGGCTTATGGCTAATTTAGTGTTTGTTTTTCTAAATGAGTTGTAACCTTGAGTAGGCTTATGATGTTCCGTTTCTCCAGTACTCCTTGCACTGTTTATATATATATATATATATATATATATAGAGAGAGAGAGAGAGAGAGAGAGAGAGAGATGAATCCTTTTACACCGGTGTAAGAATTGATAGTTTTACATCATTTAATAATTTTTTACTGGATAAGTATTTTACAAAATCCACCGTTAGATTGAAAGCTTATATCATGTAGATCACATGTCTCAAATTTCACAAAAATTCGAAATCATTTGAAACCTAATTGATATATATATATATATATATATATATATATATAAATTAACGATATATGTACTTTTAAAATATGTGAAAATTAGACTATTTGATTACATTCCTATTGATGTTTAAATTTTGTGAAATTTGAGAAATGTGATCTACGTGATATAAGCTTTCAATCTAACGGTGGATGTTGT
>PYAF01001934.1:3108321-3123243 GCA_007407185.1 Glycine tomentella
TCTAAATTTTAGAGTTGATTCATTTTTTTGAAAAATATGAATTTGTTGATAGTTTAAAATTATTTAGTGATAATTTTGAATCATTACAAATGTGTTTTTTTAAAATTTAGATTGAAATTGAATTAATTTAAAAAAATTAAAGAAACAAATCCCAAAAAAAATATTAAAAGATCTAATTAAATTTTAAAAATAGAATACTAAAAATTAATATAACTTATAAAGAATTAGTTTTTTTGGTGCATCTTTAACACATTTCCACGTATGATATTTGTTTAACCAGGAAGAGTGAATAATGTACCAAAAATTTTATTTTTTTTATTAAAATTGAAGTAAAATAATTTACTTTTCTAACAAGAAACTAACATTTATCAATAAAAAAAATAAACTAATTAATCAAAGAACTCAAATTATTAGGTAAAGAAGGATTTGGTGGCGGAACAAGGATGATAACTAATCGGTGAATCCGCATATCATGATTTTCGATAGAGCCGTTAGAATATGGAGCACTTGAAGGTGGACGGGAACTGGGAGAGGATATGGAGTTTGACTGTTTGAGGGTGCCTCCGAGAGTCAAACATTTTGTATGGGGGGCTTTTAGGGAATGTTTACCTACGAGGGTGGCTTTGCAGTGGCTTGGTGTATTTTGCCATGTGACATGCATGCATGTGTGCTTTGTGGTACAGATATGGAGAATTGTTGGCATGTGTTGATTGCCTGCCCTCGTGCAAAGGAAGTCTGGATTAGGGCTAATATGTGGGATGCTATTTCGGATATTGTTAACAGATCGAAAAACTTTAAGATTTTGTTTGAGAGTTAGAAGGAGAAGGAAAGAAAAGAGATTCAAGAGAAAGAGAGAAGAATGAAAACTAGAAAAATTTCTTCCTTCTTATTTGGAAGTTAAAAATATAATAAGATAGAGAAATAGATACTTAATAAGATACTTTTACAATTTTATTCTTACTTCCAAAAATTAATACACTCTGTATTTTACAAATAAAACTTAATTTTAAATTAAAAAAATTATATAATGGTTTGGACAGTAATTTTATTACTTTTTCTCCTAAAAATCTCAAATCGGAGAACAACAATTTTAATGGTTTAGAGAAATTAGAAGAGTTTTAAAAATTCTCAAATTCTTTTCCTCAAAAATTAAAACTCCCAAACAAAAAGATGTTATTATCCAAAACTTTATTTTCCCTTTCTTTCCTTCTAAAATTCCTCTCCCAAATAAAACCTAAGGAGCTTGTGTTCTCAATCCTGAATGAGAGGGAGGAGAAGGTGTGTGGCGTGGTGAGTGTATTAAGATTCCCTTTCTCGGTGGCTTCATGCTTGCGCTTCGTTACATGAGAGCAATATCAGTTGGTGTCATGGGATGTTCCTCCGCAAGGTTACCTGAAATGTAACATGGACGCGGATTTTTCTGAAGTTGGTTGGAGTTTTGGTATAGGTATGTTTGTTTTGTAATGACTGCTGGGGTGATTTCGTGAAGGCGCATACAGTAAAACATGATGTTTGCCCTTTGGTTATAGAAGGTGAATCTCTAGGCACTTTAAGGATAGTTTCGTGGGTCTCCTCTATGAATATTGACAATGTTATTTTTGAGGTGGCATGGATTGCAAACAGGTGGTTCTGGCTTATCCAATAAGGTTGATTAATTATTTCGTTTGTGGAGTAATTCTGGAGAAGTGCATGGACTTCCTGAGAACTGTATCAAACTCTCGAGTTTGTTTTGTTAGAAGACAAGCTAACCTAGTGGTTCATAGTCTTGCTAAAGTGGCTAGATTATATGCTAGTTTTCAATTTTTGAGCAATTACCATGTTGTATTCTGGAAACAAGTTATGAAGGAAATTAAACGATTGATGTTATTAAAAAAATAATGCTAAAGATATATAGATAATATTTTCACAATTAAACTCCTAGAAACTCAATTTTGAATAAATTTTTTCAATCAATAAATACTTTATCCGGTGTTGAATATAAGTAATAAAAGTTTTTTATTTTTTATTTATCTTAAATATAAATAAATCTCAATTATATATATCTTATTTAATGAGATTATCTCTAAAATATTTTAAATTTAATTAGATAAAAAAATTATGTTTGATATCAAATTTCAAATGAAAATAATTTAATAACACAATTTATCTTTTAAGTAACTTAGTATTACTGAGTTTTTAAAGAGGTTTATTTATCAAACATTCTAACTAGATGCAAGCAGGCTCGTGACTAAAAAGTAGTTGAAAAGCGTGGTTGAATAATTAAACTAGAGTTAAATGAATGTAGCCTTTGTTGTACAGGTGTGTGAAGCATGGAAATCACCAATATTACCTTAAGAATATGCTAAAGGTACGGAAAGCCACACCTAATTGGAGGATGGAAGCTGTGAATTTTAATTGGCACATTACTATGCACTTTTTCCCACATGCCATGGGTGAGAGTGTTCTTAGAGTACAAGTTTTGTATATTTATAAAAGCAAGAGCATTACAATATTAATGGCATTTATTATACGAAAAGGAAAAGCAAAAAAGTTTACAAAACTCACGGATAAGTTCCTTCCTTGAGCTTCAACTACAAGATTCTTCTTTTTACTTCTTTTTTTCTCCTTTTCTTTGGGTTCTAATGAGTCTCCCTCGTGTTACGTCTTTAATTTAATACTTTTGAGTGCAGGGTTGGCGGTGTATTTTAGCTTCTTCCTTTCAGCAATTTTCTAGCATGCATGAGGACCACGTAAGATTTCAAATGCCATTAACTGAAAGGCAAATTAAACAAAAAATAATACTAATATTGCTTTGGTAAGGAAGTGCTTTTAGTATAAGTTATCTAATTAAATACTAACATGCTGAATATATTTTAAAGTTTTAATTAATCTATTCATACATGTGTAATTCATGATTGTCGTTTGACATGCACCCAATCCAATCTGAATTGGGTCGGATAGATTCATAAAGATTACTATTAAAATAATAAAATAAAATAGAAGAAATGAAATAAAAAAAACACAACAATGAAAAAACAAATTATAAAAATTTAAATAAAATATATATCCTATCTTAAAAGTTAAAATTATTCTATTAAAATACATTCACTAAATCGTATTAAGTATTGTTGTATTTTTTTGTCAAGTAATATATTAAATGTTCTTTTATATAATGGGGATTGAGATTGAGATTGTTAAACACGATGTCCGGCTCGTCTTGATTGAATTTATACAAAATCCATTTGATCAAATCCATAAACTCTGTCCTTTATTTTTCTCGAGTCAGGCTATACTCATTATGATCACTTCTAATTACAAACACGTACGTGTTTTAAAATTTGATGATTCCTGTGAAAGTTTTCATTTGGTTTTAGTTCAGTTTTTTCTTTTAAAAGTCAAAATGAAAATATTTTTTGTAAAAAAAAAAAAAGTAATGACACAGATTTTGTTTAAATATATATTTTGTTTAGTTTTTATTATTTAAAAAATGTGATTTTCAATTCATGTCATTAATTAACAATAATCTATTAGAACATCTTTAATATTGAGTCTTAAAGTGAGATATTGAATTCAAAATATGATCTTGACAAGATTTATCACAAGAATTAGACTCAAGATCTTCCACAAGTATCCTATAAAAATGTGTACTATTCTAAAAAAAATCATTTTTTTACTTTCTCTCTCTTCCTAATAGTTAATGGAGGGAAGCAATGAACAGAGATAAGGGAAGAACTAAACAAAAAAGCATATCAAATACAAGAAGAACATTAGATCCAACAAATTAAAGAATAACAACATATCCATACTCACAACAACAACATGTCCAAATCCAACACAGCAGATCCAAACAACAACAACTACAACCAGTGACGAATTCGTAAACCTTATAAAAAGGGAATGGATTTTTTTTTAAACAAATGACTGTTTTTACACATAAAATTGAAACTAATTTTTATATGAAATGATGATAATGTTAAGTTTTATTATAATAAAAACAAATATATAATTAGTTTTATACAATTTTATGCTAGTTATCACTTTAATCATTGTAATAAAACAACAAACACAACTAATTTTATGCTAATTAACATTAACCATTATCATAATAATACATACAAAATAAATTTATATAATTTTATACTAATTAACTTAAAAATATATATGTATATAAATGAAAAGTTCCAAGAGAGGGGGAGGCTTGAGCCCTTGCTCGCGCCCCTTTACATTCGTCCCTAACTATGATGAAAATAATAAATTAAAAAGAAATACAATTAAAAACACATATATGGCAAGATAAAGGTTGGTGAGGGAGAGTAGCATCCCACTGCAGTGCCCCTGAAAGTGTGCTGATCCAATGGCACAACGTGGTTGTGTGAGGGCGAGATGGAGCTCCCTTGCTATTAGGGTTTTATTTCATGTTAGATTCCACTTATAAGTCAAGTGTAACTCAATCATGATGTAGTAACTGAACTATCGTTTAAGTCATCTTCCAAAGGAATAAATGAGATATTTCATGTAATTATTTAACTAAGAACTAGGTTTTTGTATTTTTGTTTTGTGCTTATCACAAAATAAATAACATACTTTTTATAATAAAAATAAATGACAGTAAAATAATTAAGTAAAGATAGATATACTAGAATTGGATGGTGACGTCGATCTTGATAAATGAATGTCTAGGTTTGGAGTTGGAATTTGCTCGATCCATTGTAACTTCACAATTCTCTACTCATCTCTCTTGCTCATCCCCAATTCACTAGTGTATTTTACCCCAACTCTTACATGGTCGCAGATTTTAAACTACTTGCTCGATACCCAATCCATTGGACATACTGACACAAGCAATCAACATTAATGGTCGAGAATTAGCGAATCTTAACCGAGATTATTTTATCCCTAAAGATAATCCCAATTAAGTACTTGATTCATGTTTGAGTTTCAACAAGACTCGCCAAAACGTAAGTCAATTCTTGAATTCATCTATAAGATGACCAATCAAATAAAAGCATTAAGTACGAAAATAAATAAAAAAAACTCAAGATGAAGTATTGAATTGATAGAATTAAAGCGAAACAAGGTTAATCCTTTCCTCTCCTAGTTGGAAGGAATTGCACTCATAAAAATAATACAATGAAACCTAGAGTGTTTAATGGAATAATGGAGGCGTCTAGTAGGTGGAAGTCTAAAATATAATTCTAAGAACTACTCAGGACTTCTATAACTTTACAATGAATGTCTAGCCTTCTATTTATAGAATTAGCTAGGTTTAATTAAGGAGATAATCACAAGATATTATAAACAAATAATATTTCTAATTAATTTAAGTAATTATCTTCTTCTTCAGTTGATTTATCCTTGAAAAACATATTGCTCTTGATTTTCCTTGCTTTTATCTTCATTTTTGCAATTTTTCCTTCCAGGACTTTCTGTTGATTTTAGACCTCTGAAGCTCTTGCCATAATGACATTTTTGCTGAAAAACTATCAAAAAGATTCACTAAAAATAAATAAAACATAAAATTCTACCTAAGACAAAGTAAAAACTGAATTTAAATACATTTTTATTCAAAACAAGGCCTAAAGTTAACTAAAATGCCAAATAAATGTCACAAAATGCATATGAAAATTCGGTAAATTTGACATTTTTCACTTATGCAAATCTGAAGCTATTTAGCGAAGAGGGAGGGTGGGGATGAAAGGAAAAGGCATGGGGAAGTGGTTGCGGAGGGAGGTTGGGGCTATGGAGGGGTTCATGATGGAGCGGAGAAGAAAGGGAAAGGGAAGAAAGGGTTTGAGCATGAAGGAGAAAAGTGTGTTTGTTTGTGTAAGGGAGAATAAAGGGTTTTAGCATGAAGGAGAAGAGAAGGTGTGAGGGAGAATAGTATGTTTGTCTGGTAAAAGGAGTTTTTTTTTTTAATTTAAAAATAATTCATAAAATATATTTAAGTGGTGTCCATTATGAGACCCATAAAAAGTGCCTCAAGGGGCCAAGATTTCAAATTGGGATCTATCATTATATTAGAACAAAATATAGGAAAGATCTTGGTGCACATGTGACATTGCAGAACCCACCAAAAAGTGTTCATAGGCCCCATAATGAGATCTATTATTAAAGATACTCTTATGTGATGATATAGCAAATGAAACATCAAATCGCCTTTCTCTGATTTCTTCTCCATTGTCTAATAATTCTAACTTTGGAAGTGTCATTGGCATTTTTTGTTCAACTATCAAATTAGGATCTTTGGTTCTCCGACGGGACTCTGAGGTATCCTCACAAGCTTCGATCCTTTAGATCGGTTATGACACTAATCCTCAATCCGAGACTTAATCACATTTAAAGTTCATCGCCCCTCCCCAAGAGTATATTCTAAAGAGATCAAATTCATGAGATCTTCCCCACAAACTCAAATTGTGTTACCAACTAAATTACACCCATTAAATATTCCACGTGATTTTTGAACGATGGACATTGTGTTTCTCTATAGAAGGCTCTTGCTCATGCAATTGAGATACCCGTAAAACCTTGTTTTTATAGAACTATTTTTTATGGAAACACACTTATGTCATTTCATTAATAATAAGTGCAGAAATACATGAGGGGATAATATTAAAAACTTGAGAGCTAGCATGAAAAGTTGACGCCCTTGCTAAGGAATAGGTGACAAATTTGTTTGCCTCTTGACGAGACTCACTTTTGAGTTTGTAAAATTGAAAAATCAAATATTACACTTATTCAAAATGGAAAAGAAATTGGAGTGACCCTTTGATGATTTGTTGAAAGCATCAATTGTCATTATGCTATCCAGCTTTGAAATTACATTGTGTGTGTAGCTCCCGTATACATTTAAGAGCTTGATAGAGGCCCCAAGCTTTCACCTCCATAGGTTCTGGAACACCGTGAAACCAAGTGGTTTTTGCTTGAAAAAAACTCCATTGTGGTCTCTCAAACAAATTCCAATTCCAAAACGTTGTTGTTGTTTGAATATCGCCACATCAATATTACGCTTAATCTGCCCATATGATGGTTCCTGCCACACGATGGATTGTTGTTGAGGGTGTTGCAAGTGCATGATTTTGTGCTCACAAGCACTTTGTCACTCATATAGAAATTGGAAGGCTTGGTGAACAAAAGTGTTTAGTGGCACTTCATGGTTATTCTAGACTTTGTTGTTTCATTGTTTCCAAATGGCCCAAAGTATAATAGCAAATTTGTTGTGGTCACTAATATGAGGAAGAGAATGTAGAATGTTAAAGATCAATTCCTCAATACCTTCTGCGTGAAGCGTAGCTTCATTTATTTGCTGCATGAGTCTTAATTGCTGCCACATTGAGGATGCTTTGGGACACCTGAAAAACATTAGCCTATTGTTCTCCAGATTATTGTCATATAAAGCACAAGTTATAGGAAACATAACACCTTTGTCTCGAAGTCTAAGTCTACAAGGGAAGCATTCCTGCAATATTCTCTAGAGTAAGTGCTTACATTTCCCGGGGGGTGGGGGTCTTGAGACGTCATAGTGGTTGCTAATCACCTTCACTTTGATGAGTTTCATTTGATTGCAGAATTTCTATGATATGATGACACACTAATCGAACAGAGTAGCTCTCATTTCTCGTGAATTTCCAGATTTTGGTGTCTTCATCTAACACAAGCAAGAGAGGCAAATTCTGGACCTCGTGGAAATCATCACCATTGAGGATTTGAGCCATAATGCCTTTGCGCCATAATTCATAATTGTGTTCTATCAAGGAATGAACCACCATATTTTCGAGACCATGAGGAGAAAAGGATGAGACAAAAGGATTACCTTCACGCTTCAACCATGGTTGGTTCCATATATTGATAGATTTATCATTACCAATCTTCCACACTATGCCTTCTTTTATCACAACCTATGAAGCATGGATGCTACACCATTCAAAACTGGGATCATGTCCAAGCTTGGCTTCCATAAATCCCCATTTGTAAAGTATTTGGCTTTGAAAAGTTGTGAAACAATAGCATGTTGGTGTGAAATAAAATTTCAATCTTGCTTCCCTAGCATAGATAAATTGAAAGCATGAAAATTTCTAAATCCCATTCCCCCATTTTCTTTTTTATTTGTCAGTCTTTCCCGACTCATCCAATTTATTCCTTTATTGGTATTGTTCTTTTTCCCCCACCAAAAGGAATTCATCATATTTTGTTGCTCATCTTTCAAAGTAGTTGAAAGGAGAAAGACACTTGCAATATATGGGGATTAATTGAGCACTAGGTTTGATAAGACTTTTCTTACCAGTCTTTGACAAATGCTTCCCAATCCAGTGGTTAATTCTTTTCCACATTCTGTCTTTGATGAATCCAAACACTGCTTTCTTTTTTATGCCAATAAGGGATGGTAAACCAAGGTATTTTCCAGCTCCTATGCATTGTTAGACTCCAAGGGATAATGATATTTGCTCCCATAAAATTATCGGCATGTTTGAACTTGATGAAACCTTAAATTTTTGGAAATTTATAGCTTGGCCATACGCTTTGCTATAAAAATCCAAGGTGTTTTTCAAGAAATTTTTCTCTTTTTCGTCAGCCCTGTAAAATGAAAAACAATTGTTAGCAAATAAAAGGTGTGAGATGGTAGGAGTCCTTTTACACACTTTAATACCATGGATATCTCCCTGACTCTTTGCCTTTTTTAGGAGACATGAAAGGCTCTATGCATAACATGAAAAGATAAGGTGATAGTGGATCACCATGTCTAAGCCCTATCCTAGGAGAAATAGGTCTCATAAGATCCCCAATAACAAAGATCGAGTACTGAACAGTTGAGAGACATAATTCCCACCCATTTTTCATGGAAGCTCATTTTTAACATGATACTCAAGAGATAGTTCCATTCCACTGTAACATGATTTATTAATATCTATATATCTTTAAAGCCAATTCACCATCTTCTTCCTTTGGTTTTGCATTTCATGTGGTGGAGAATCTCTAAGGCTATGAAGACATTGTCTATGACGGAACGACCTTCAACAAATGCAGACTGCTCTTTGGATATGCATTTACAAAAAACATGTTTGAGTTTGTTTGTTAAGGATTTGGAGGTGATTTTATAAAGGACGCTGGATAGAAAAATAGATCTAAAGTCTCTCATAGACGAAGGGTTGGGAATTTTGGGTATAAGGACAATGGTTGTGGGGTTTACCTCAGACGAGAAAAAGCCATTTTAAAGCCAAGTGAAAGCAGTAGAGAATACCTCAGGACCAAGCATGTTCATAATTTTTTGATAAAGGTAGGGTTAAGTTCGTCAAGTCCTGGTAATTTGTTAGAGTCCATTTAAAAGAGTGCAGTTCTCAGTTCATGGATGGTGAAAGGCGCAAGAAGGACATCATTGTCATCATCATTGAGATACAATGTGGGATATGGTCAAGATTGATTTCTTCCCTATTCTGGTCAATTTTAAACAGATTCGCAAAATAATCTTTTATTATGCCGCCAAGATCAGTTTGGGTGTAGCCATGGATCCATTGTCTTTTGAAAGGGATGAGATGGTATTGGATTTCTTGTGAGCAGTAGTGGATGAGTGGAAGAATTTTGAGTTTATATCTCTATCTTTGAGCCATAAAAATTTGGTTCTTTGCTTCCAGTAGGTCTCATCTTGCAAAATTAGCTTTGCGATCTTTTCACACGTTTCCTCATATTTGGTCAGTGAGGTTTCATCATGTCCAAATCTTTTCTGCAAGAATCAATTTGAGAGAGAAATCAAAGCCTCGGTTGTTTTCCCTAACTATTCACCTCATCAGTGGTGGACTTGATTTTTTAGAGGAAATCATTTGAGATGAGCTACCTTAACCATTTTCCACTATGGATTGGAACTCAAGTTCAAGTAGCTAGGAGTTTTCAAACCTGAAACATTTTGGCGTCCTTTTGTTCATGTCACCATAGAGCCTCAAAAGAATTGGGGAATGGTCTGATTTGGAGGATTTTTCATTTGAAAGTTTGAAATTTGGGAAATTGTCTACCCAGTAAGTTGTGGCCAATGCATAATGTAGTTTTTCTTCAACGCCATCATGTTTTCCTCTTCTACGCGCCTAAGTATAAGTGTAACCCTCCATTGGCAGGTCATGGAGATTACAATCTAGAATGGCTTCCTAAAAGCCTGAAACAAGCCAATTAGGATGGTCAATATTACCATACTTTTATCATTAGAGAGGATGTCATTGAAGTCGTCGAAGATACACCAATGGTTCAAGGAGGTGTGAGCTATCGAATAGACAAGATTCCAAGAATCTTTTCTTTTATCTCATTTAGGGAATCCAAAGTAACCTATCAGTTGCCATACAAGTTTTCCAGGAAGAAGTATCTCCATATTGATGAAGTTGGAGGAGAAGTTTAAGAGACGAAATTTGAGTGGGTGTCTTCAAAGAATGGCCAGGCCCCAACTTTTGCCATTAACATCAACAACAAAACAATTTTCAAAAGCAATTTGAATTTTGATATCTTCCATACAAGTAGCGGTAACAAATGTTTCACAAAGAAAGAGAACATTTGGTTGGTATGTTCGGATGAGATCCTTAAGGGTAGGGGTGGAAACAGGTCAGACTTGGTTAGGCCTGACCTTGGCCTGATTTAAAAACATAAAGTCTGGCCTGACGTATTTATCTGTTATGGGTTTTTTTTGGCTTGGTCTGACATATTTAAAAGTCTGGTTTGACCTACAAACCTATTAAAAAGCCTGTTTTAAATAATTATTTTTTTCTAGAGTCCCTTCTTTTTTCTTTAATGCCAAATGACGTGACTTCTTTTGTCTCCTTGGGTCTGTACCTCTTCAATTCTTTTTTCTGTGTGTTTTTTGGTGTCCAAACCTTCCATTTTATAGTATTTTTTTCCCTTTGTTCTTTTTATTCTTTTTCTTAGTTTTATCATTGTTTTTACTTTCCCTTTTTTCCTTTTTTTTCTATTTATCATCTTTCTTTCCTTTTTTTCTTTTTCTATTATCTTCCTTTCCTTTTTTATTTTTATTATCTTTCTTTCCCTTTTTTCTTTCTTTCTTCCATTCCATATTTTTTCCTTTTTTTCTGTTTTAATATTTTTGTTTCCTTTTTTCTTTTTTCTATTATCTTCCTTTGTCTTTTTTTTCTGTTTTAATATTTTTCTTCCCCATTTTTTATTCTTTCCATTTCATCAATTCCTTTCCTTTTTTTGTTTTCATTTTTTAAATAATTATTTTTCTTTCATTTTCATTTTAAAAAAAAAAATTGTTTTTCATTTTTTTTATCTTGACAGAATTAAGGTATGACAAATTGACAATATATATATATATATATATATATTAAATAGGTTAGTCTGATATGTCTAACAGGATTTTTTTAGTTTGAGTCTGACCTTTTATTTAAATAGATTTTTCAAAAAGTCTTAAACTGACTTTTATAATAAACAAGTTAGGTCAAACCTTAAACAAGTCAGACCAAAGATCTCTGAGAGGTGACCTGACTCTTTTCTATCCCTACTTAGGTGAGAATTATAATGGGATTGCCCATACCTCGACAGTTTCAACTTAGAAGACTCATTGTCCTTCAGAGGCCTCTTTGCTAGGGCCTGCCAATAAAAGAGAAGGAGATTGTACAGGTAACAAGTGGTTTGGTTGGGAAGGGTGGTGGTTTGTTTGTATTTGGTGATGGGGGATAGCAGAGTTTATGAGGCCAAGGTCAAAGGGTACTGTTTCAGGCCGTATTGTGTTTTTGTTATGGGTTGGATGAGTTATGTTTGTGTTGGGTAGGGGACTAGGGAAGGTCGAATGTGTTTGTATGGTAGTCTTGATGATAGGAGTGGTAGGGTAAGGGTTTGGAGTTGCGCTTGCCGTTAATGGTTGTGTGTCTGATGAGAGAGGAATGGATGGGTAGGTTTTAGGGTTTTAGGAAGGGTGAGGAGGTGGTCGTGAAATTGGTTATGTTGCGCAACCACACTGATTCTCCATTTTTTTTCTCCTACAATGATTTATGGAATTTCATTGATTTCGATATTCATTGCGTCGTTTATTGTCTCAATAATAGCACTTGATTGGTGATTTGGTGATATGATTTAGAGATGATCGTTTTCGATTGGTGAAAACGTCTGCCATTAATTGAGCATGTTGCTTGGCTGCCTCATCATTAGGGATTAATGACGTGGGCCCATCTTCTTTATGACTGTGTCGGCCGTCATCTTCAACCTTTGTTGCGCATGTGCTAGGTTTTCTGTTGCCACCATGAAGTTCTGGCGAAGGTATTTTGAACTTGCAAAAGGTGTAGCACTTCTGATTTCTGCTTTGACGTTGGTGCTTCAGTATCGAACTCCATTGTCTTTACCCATAACTAGGAGCTTAGGACAGTACTCATCAATGTGTCCCATGAGTTCGCATAAATAGCAAAATGTGCCTAGTCTGTCAAACTTGAAAGAGACCTCATTTGATATTCCCCTCCTTTTTTCTTGATCTTTTTTGGAGTGGTTTTCGGACATCTATCAATACCCGTATCCGCATGAATGGCTTCCAGAAGGTGTTGTTGTTCCACTCATCATATTCCAGGAATTTTCCTATGGTATCACCAATGTTCTTCCCTACAATTTCAGACATATGAATCCGAGAGGGAGGTTGTGTACTTGAACCCAAAAGGTGTATTGAAAAGAGGAACGGTCTTTGGGTTTTGGCCTTCTCTGATAACACCAAGAACAAGTAAGTGCATGTCAAAACTCCAGGGACCCTTGTTCAAGACTCTTAATTTGTAAGTCAACCATGTGATAAAACTGGAAAAGAATATATGCCTACTCCTATATCTGTGATCGTAACTCCTTTCAATGGGCGCCAGATATTGGTCATTTGATCTTGCATGATATGGACACGAATGACTTTGTCCGTGAGAAACCTACCTACCAAGCAAAGATCATGATTGAAATCATCTATGGCTTCATCATCAAGCTGGAATTCTATCTCAGGTATCTCAAAATTTAGGTTCAGATTTTCTATGTTGGGTTCTTCCATAACGGGTAAGGTTTCAAAAGGAAAAAATGTATTGAAAAATCTCACAGGGATGGGATCGGGTTGGGAAGATCTCACGCTAATTGGTAAGCAATCCAGGTTTTTAGGGATCGAAAAAGATATCACTCAATGGGAGAGAAAAAAAAAAAAAGAACATTAATGTACAAGGGAGTGAAATAAAAAGTGATGTATTTACTGGAAAAGAAAACGTATTCAAATAAAAAAACAAAACTTTTCGTGTATAGCATAAATAATTTATCAATTGAATATCTTAATCTTATTTTAGTTTGTCGCCTAGATAATGATTTCTATTAACATTTCAGAGAAATAATTTGGGCCATTGAGTTTGAGCTGTTATTATTTGAATTTTATTTATTTATGTTAGTGCGATGTGGCGTCATGCAAATTAACGATTGGAAAGAAGACACGTAACATTGGGACAACGGATGCAGCACACATCTCGTCATTGCAAATTTTGTGGGACTTGTTTTCTTGTCTCTTGAGTTTCCAAGTACGGGCCTGAAGACTCCATGTCATCCACTTCAAATTTTTTTTTTTTGTTATGTTTAATAATTTTGGCTATGACTTCAACTATTCATATTGTTCTTTTTTTTTCATTAATGAATTTAATTAGAATACATTTATAGAATTATAGTGTATATTTATTTAATACTATTATTTAATTACATGCTTTTGTATGTTATAATTTTAAACTTTTATAATAGTTATTTTAAAATTTATATTTGACAATTCTAAACTAATTAATTAGTAATGTAAACAAATTTGTACTAGAAATATATGATTTTTTTATATTTTTATTAGGATTCATAAGGGGGCCCATCTTCTTTATAAGGATGTTAATTAGGATTCATTTTGTGTGTATAAAAGTGAAACTTGATAGACATATATATCCAATACATTATTATTAAACACATCAACTATTAAATAGTGCAGGTCGTTAGTTAAGTTACACTCGACTTTTCGGAGTGACTTAAATTTAAGTTTCTTTATAAATACTGTTTGAGTTTAAAAGTTTTTCTTATCTTGGACTAGAATACTATTCCTCCCCAAAATCTTCTCTCTTGAAAAAAAATAAGTTATCAACTTATAATAAAATTTTAAAAATAAATAATTTCTAGAAACATCTGGTAATAATACTCTTATAGAGTATGAAAATAGATTAAAACATCTCACAAGTCACAATGACTATTATGAGATAAATTTGGACAAGATGCGATGCAATTGACTTTGATCTGAAGTGTGATATCACTCCACTCAAAATATGAATTTTGATCTGAATATCATTTCATTTACTAAATCACTTGAGATTCTGTAGTGGCAATAATAGTCTCCACTTTCCATTTCCAAGCTTTTAAAGGCAAAAGGAAAAATTGTGAAGTTGTTATCCATGCAAGCCAATTATCATGTGCCAAGTGGCATGTTCAAAATTTTGCTCCTCGATCACTGTCCACCGTCAAGATAACAAAGAAAGAGAGCCCTATGGACTATGGTGATTGCATTTGCATCCATAAATGGATCGATATATCCATTAATTGTTGCGTATAAATGTGGCCACACTTTTAAAAACGTGCCCCCTTAATCATGCAATTGAACCGACAATTATGTTAACCAATTCCGATCCGAACCACACGAGTCAATTCTACATTTATGTACGTGCGTGTATATAC
Source organism: Glycine tomentella (assembly GCA_007407185.1). Taxonomy (NCBI): domain Eukaryota; kingdom Viridiplantae; phylum Streptophyta; class Magnoliopsida; order Fabales; family Fabaceae; genus Glycine; species Glycine tomentella. The sequence continues at coordinate 3,122,983 of PYAF01001934.1, forward strand.
CTATGTGCAATTTTGCATCATAGCTTTCAAATATTATATCCAAAGTGACTTGTCGTGATTGTTGTTGTTCTGGAGTCACAATTGGGCCTATGTTAAGGCCCAATTAGTTACGATATGTTAATTAAGATTCAACGAATGTGGACTGAGACTCAGTCCACTCAGGTAGTTACTAACGTGCAGGTGGAGGCCGGAAATATAGGAAACCACTCGTGCACGATGCAGTTAGCCAACGGTCAGGTACTATGCCTATAAATACATAAT
>PYAF01001934.1:3123343-3176890 GCA_007407185.1 Glycine tomentella
TTGTCTTTGACTTATATTTATCCCTCTATAGAATCTGAATAAGAAAAATAAAATACTATGTTAACAATTAACAATTGATTAATTATTTTAGAAGGAAACAATGAAAATAAAATAAAAAACTGCTATGATAAGGAATGTTAAAAAAAAAATTTACCATTTTTTTATGATAAAATATGTTAAAACTTGTTATTAATTAATGATTGATATTTGAATACTAATTTAAATCATACAATGAAATCGTGATAATAATAAAATAACGACCACTATATAACATCAAGATAATACATGATAGAATTTAAGATATTTATAATTATTTTTAGCGTGTTATTTGGTTATATTGTACGTTTGATAAACAGAACAAAGTAAATATTATCATTTACAAAAAATCAGGCAGACAATAACTTTCAAAACTACTTAACGGTTGTTAATTGTTTTCTTGGTGAAATTGCCAAGACTGTCTCAACTTGATCACAAAACTACCCACTCTTTCTTTTTCCGAAGTAATTACCTACTAATATTCTCAAATATTTGGTTTCCTATATATATTTTTAAATTTTTTCTCCCTCGACATAAAATGTGCAACTACCAACATTTTGTCAACACTCTCTCATGTTATTTGTTGGTATTGGTATTTACCTATTGGGTTACCACCATTTATTGCTTCTATGCATGTAAGAATTTTTCTTATAATTAATAATTTTAAATTCAGTTTTAATTTTTATTGTCAGTAAATCTGTTGCATTTTAAAATCCAGCTAATGTTATTGTTATTTTAGAAAAAAAGATAAACCCATGAAATAGTGAATCGGTTATATGTTATTTTATTTTAAAAAATATTACACTTATTTTTTATGAAATTCTGTTGTTATCTTTTTATAAAATAATTAATGTATAAAAAAGCATATATTTTTTATGAAATTCTGTTGTTATCTTTTTATAAAATAATTAGTGTATAAAAAAGCATGCCTACAAATCAATAAATTTGTTTTTATCACCTTCTAGTAGTCACTTCTTGTTGTAACTTCCATATAAAAAACCAATGTAATTTGAAAATTTGACTGTTTTATTTTATTTTAAAATTCAAAAATATTTTATTTAAAAACTCACAATTTTTTATTTTAAAATTTCAACTCACTACTATGTTATTGTTAACTTTGTAAAATAAAATTTTGTGTCCACTACCCTTTTTTGGCTATTTTTTTAATAACTATCCAATTTTCTTGTTTTTTAGCTTATTATTTTTTAACTTTTGTTTAATTTTTCTTTATTCATTTAAAGATACGAACAATGTTTTTGTGAAGTCATCATTGATGGAGTTTCTTGGTTAGGTTTTCGACAAATTTGGCGAGGGATTGTAGGTTGTAGCAGAGGATGGTGTCGACAAAGATGTGTGTGTCCTCGATGGTGTTGCCGGCGGGGCGTCCTCGACGGCGTAGCGAGGGTGGAGGGTGGTGATGAAGTGGTAGTTGGAGAGGCGATGGTCGCCGCTAACCATGCTGTAACCAATGATGTGGCGCTCGTCGTCGGGGACATCGAGTTGCTCGGTGCTAACGACGGCAAGGAGTTCGGGGATCACATGAACCTCAAGGAAGATCTTGACATCACCATTGCTGAGGATGATGTGGCAACTCTTGACAAAGTGCTTGAAGGCCTGCGGATTGTCGAAGCGCTATACGATGGACCACACTGGTGGAGACCAAGGCGTTAATCTCCTACACTGCGGCGGGGCACAACTGGTGCGAGGACACGACGTGGATGTGGTGGCAAGCCACCGTGTCGGGAACAATCATGGAAAGTAACATTTCTTTGTTTCATAATGAAACTATGAATTTTTTGAATGAAACTATGAATGAATGGTTTTGTGTGTTTTGAGAGAAAGAGATAGGGAGAGAGAAAAGTTAAGTGAAGTTGGAGGGCCAGAATCGGATTTCAGTTACTTTTGCAATTATTATATTATTATTTTAAATTAAGTTTTAAATCTAAGTTTTGAAGGGTAAAATGGTCTAGTAAAAGTGGAACAAAAAATAGTTATCCAATTGGGTATCCCCTTATCTATTGGTATAAATTATTATTATTATTATTATTATTATTATTATTATTATTATTATACTTTACATGCAAAAGAAAATATAAAGGGATAGCTAATTCAATTGACTTTAAAAAAATATTTATATATGACTTAAACGTGAATGGGGATTGGATTGATGGTAAAATAGAATCCTGGATCTTAAATAATGATTCGATTGATGATAAATAAAGAGAATTTTTGGTTCAATTTTCTACCTTAACGACAAAAAAAAATTACTACGGAAGAAAATGTCTTAAAGAACAAAATAATTATCGTTAAATGATTTATACAATAATCCTATATAAATTCAATGCATCAGAACACCTACTAACTGCTAACTGAATGCAAGGAAAGTGTAAACATGTCTAAAGAAAATAATTGAATTGAGATATACTTACCTCGAGTCATATTCATTAAGTGATTATAAGGTTAACCTACATGTTTCTCTCTACCTTTTGAAGCATGCATGCATACATATACATACAATGAATAAATTTTTTTCCACTTAAATCGAATTACTCACATCTTGTTTAATACTAACATGTTGACTTCTATACACATTAAGGATTTTTTTAAATTGTTTTTTAAGAATAAGTAAACACCAACTTTTCTGAAGTTCTTAATAGTCTTTATAGAGTATCATTTATTTAATCATTTTAACTCACAATTGAATTATCTAATCAACAACCATTTGAATTAGTAAAGAAAAATAAAGGTTACAAAAGTGTAAGATTTCTCTTGAAAGATTACAATTTAGTTTTGATTCTAATAGGATCAACAAATAATTTGATAGTGTTATAGATAAAAGAACGAGACTAGATAAAAGATTCGAATAAAAATGATCAACTAGATTTTTTAGTAAAGATTAATCATCAATAAAAATTGATAGATATTTAACATTGATCAATAAGTTCACCTTAAAATAAATAAATAAAATTATTAATTAGGAAACAACTTTATATATATGTGTGTGTTTTAATTATTGCATATTTGATGTAACTGTTAAAGTAAAATTTTGAAAAGAAACTATGGAATGGTGGATCAACTTACTTGATCCACAACCTATAATAAATTAAACTAGCAAATTATCTGTTTTTATCAAAATTGGTAGAATCCTCATTTGTTTATCAAAATTGGTAGAATCCTCATTTGTTTATTAAAATTGGTAGAATCCTCATGTGTAGGAGGCTCTTTCTCTTATTCTTTATGCATTGTAGTGGAAATACATGCAAAGACATTATGATGTTCAAACTAAAGAGAGACACAAAGGTATAAAAAAATAGGTAAAGGAGATTAGGTTAAAATCATATTAAATTATTACCCGACCCTTTGACAGGATAAGTAGTAAGCTTCTAGGTCCATTGACCTAATTACCTGACATAAGTGTCATTAATGTTGCGATCGACAATCATGTGGATATGTCCATTTAAGTAGATTTTCCATTTTTTCCTTATTTTCGTGTATCTTCAAATATTGCTTTATAGCCAAGTGGTACTTAGCTTCGGATCTTTCTAGGCAGGTGCCACTTGACAAGTCCTTGTTATAACTCGGTCAAGTCTCAATCCAAGGAGCCTTGCTAGAACCGGATAGTACATTATCAATTCTTAGTTTAGTTTTTGTTTACATTCACCTTTCACTATTTAAAGAGTAAGTTTATTTAAACTTAAAAAAATAATTTTAAAATAAGTTTTTTTTTTTTTAACATAATATGCTTTTTTAAAATGCAAATAGGATTTGCTTCTTAAAATAAACAAATTTTTTTTATTTTAAATAAAAAAGTTTAGACAAATACATCAAAAAATCATAAAATGTTTATTTTATTTTAAAAAACACTTATTTTAAAAAATAAGCTCAAACAAACTAGAAAAAAATCACATTAGCATATTATATATTTATCTGTTTGATTTTATGTTAGAAAATTGATTATAAATATAAAATAAATTTTAGGTTGAAGAATCATCCAAAAATATATTGACTTGCAATAAATGAATTTTATGGGACATACTATTAACAATAATAGTAATACGTTTAATGAAATTGAAAAAAAAAAAAAGAAGAGTAAAAGAGTAAGATGGACAAAACAATGCATTTAAAGTTTTTTTAAAGCTTAATTACAATGTATTTAAAGTTAAATTATGCATGTTCTGACCATTTGTGTAATTAACCCACATTAGTCGAACATTGAAAAGTAAAATGATTTGTTACACATATTGACACTTTTATCCCCCTCTCTTTCCATTTGTTTTCGTCACCGTTCCCCGGCACATCCTTGAAAAGGTTTTGATTACAAATTCAAAAGTATCAATGAATCACATACGCGACTATTTCAGCATAGTGTAACTCTTTTTTGTTTTTTGCCTTTTTGGGCACATAATCAAGAGAACATTAATAATTACTACTAATTCTATAAAACAAAATTATTAAGACAACGTTAAACGCAGAGCCTTTCTCTGACAAGTATATAAAGTATTTTCACTCGCAAACTCTAACTAATTAATTGTCATTTCAGATATTATAGTATTTTGTCTTCATCTTATCCAGGGGCTAAACAGATATATCATACATGGGTAGCCATCACAGGAGGTAAAAATGACATCCTAAATAATTAAGCTAAATCCGTATTGTCTGAAATACGATGCCAAGGATGTATGACACAGTATCTTCATGTCATCAATGATTGGAAGGAACATAGCCACACGTGGCTCTCAACTCACAAATTGCTTCCTCATGTCCTATAGTGCCCATCTAGGGGTGAGTACAAATTTATTACCCAACCGAGAACCGAGAAAACCTAACTGAAAATAAGTACCTCGGACGGGCAGGTTGGATTGTCGGGTGAAAAAAGATAAAAGATAAATTGGTAAACTGCTACTCATTCTTCTTTCACTGTATAAGCTGTTAGTGGGATTTTATTAGTTTCTCCTTCTCATCATCCTTCACTTACGTTTGAATGTAAGTTTTTTAAAAAATATATATATAAAATGAATTCTTTCATAAATTAAAATAAATTTTTCATTAGTTTATTTATAGATATCATTTTATTTTTTAGATAAAGTTATATATGTGAATTTTTTTTAAAAATAACTAATGAATAATTTATTTTTATTTATGAAAAAATTCATCTTACTTTTTTCTTTTTATCCAAACAGACCTTTAAATGTAAATGGCATGATAGACAAAAAGCTCATTGAAGCAACAACGAGATAGGATTTAGATCTTCGTCGAGGCGTAATACTTCATCCTCCACCATCGTCAATGATTCAACGTTTTCTCATCATGTTTGTCTACTTTCTTTCCTGAAAAATCAAATCTTTAGGGTCTGTTTGGATACAAGACACAAGTATTTTTTAGAGCTTTTTTAATTAAAAATATAAAACTTTTTCAATAGAAACATTCTTAAAAATACTTCTAATCTTATATCTAAACAGACTCTTAGAGCATCTCCAATGCAAGAAACCCAATTGAGTTCCTTAAGAAACTTTTTGTGGCCTCCGCAGTACTTTTTGTGGTTCCCACAATGTCATGTTACTCCTAAGGAACTCATCCAAAATTTTGCTTAAATGCAAGAAATCACAAGAAACTCAAAAAATCCACATATTTATATTTTTTTAATAAAACTTAACATTTTTTCAATTTTCATAAATATAAATTAAAATAAATAAAATGAAATGCGTAACAATATAAAACAAAATTTTACATAATAATAAATAATTAAACACAATAACATTGAAATAAATAAAAAACCTAGACCTTGAAAAAAAAATTACATAAATTTAGTTATTGTTATTTTCGTTTCCGAAACATTCTCAAATATGCTCAACTAAATCTGCTTGGAATTGTCAGTATTTTTGTTTGTCGTGAACCTCTGCTCTCCTTTAAAGGTATGTTGATTTGATACTAGGGTGAGCACCTAAAGATACTTTAAATGTTGACGTGTTGTTATCTACATTATCGTAATCAATATTACTTTGATGTGTGTCACGTTCCTTCTCGACAATCATGTTATGCAATATGATGCATGCATAGATGATATTCTTCATTTTAACAATATCCCAAAAACGTGATGGACCACGTATAATTACGAATCGAGATTGGAGCACTCCGAACGTCCGTTCTACATCTTTTCTTGCCGATTCTTGCCATTGAGCAAATAATTTTCGCTTTTCTCCTTGTGGCATTGACATAGTCTTCACAAATGTAGCAAAGTCCGGATAAATACCATCGGCTAAATAGTATCCCATCTTATATTGGGTTCTATTCACTGTGTATTGCACTGCAGGAGCACATGCTGACAAAACTTCATCAAACACATTAAATTCATTTAACACAGTAATGTCATTATTTGAACTCGCGATGCCAAAAAATGCATGCCAAATCCACAAGTCTTGTGATGCAACGACTTTAAGAATGATTGTTGGGTTGCGATGATCACCTCGACAAAATTGACCTTTCCATACAACAGGACAATTTTCCATTCCCAGTGCATACAATCAATAGAACCTAACACACCTGAAAATCCGCGTGCCGCTCCCAGTTGTAGTAGTCGTTCGGTGTCTTCGTTACTTGGTTTTCTCAAGTACTCATTTCCAAATATGGTGCAGATGCCTGATACAAATTGCTCCAAGCATTCCACTGCAGTTGTTTCACTAATTCGAACATATTCGTCCACGTTGTCAGCAGGTGAGTCATAAGCCAAAATACGAAGTGCAGTTGTGCACTTTTGTAATGGAGATAGTCCTTTTCGACCCAATGCATCAAACCTCGCTTAAAAGTACTCATCATGATTGCTGAGCCCATCTACAATACGAAGAAACATATGCCTTCACATACGAAATTTTCGTCGGAACTGATTCTCTGTGTACACAAGATTTACTGAGAAGTAGTCATTAAACAATCGATCATGACCTTCTTCACAATTTCGATGTACCACTCTTCTTTGCATACGCCCGGCGGTGTTGCCATGTAGTTGTTGTTGGCTCTAAAGTATCAACCTAATGAGGTCTTCATCGATGTTGTCTTCCAATTCCTCATTTATCATTAGATCTAATACTTCATCTAAATCGATGTTTGGATCCATTATATGGTATCTGAAGTGTTTGAAATGAGAGAGATATATTGCGTAATTTGTATGAGAACATGTGAAAATGAATAAGTATTAGACATTTATATAGCTTCATTTCCAACAACTAGTTTTATAACGGTTAGTTTTATAACGACTAGTTTTCCAACAGCTTGTTTCATAAAATAAAATTTTGAATATAACATACAACAAGGACCTACATTGTTAATAACTGCATACAAAGTAATTGAATAATAACTAATTCAAACATAGGGACTAAACTTTAATTAAATAATTTCTTCCTAATATGGTCACAATACTTTTCGTGGTCTTCGCATTGTTTATCTGACATGTTGGATGTATCCTTCATGAGGATTTCATACTCCACATGCCTTTCTTGTGTCTCCTATAACTGAATAAGTTTTAATGTGTTTGCATTTTTCTCATTCATTACACTTTCTTTGCCAGATAAATCGATATTGCTAGAAGCTTCTTTTCCTTTGCTCTTTCTTTTTGCTGTTTTTTGTCCAATTGGGCGAGACATTGGCGAAGGCGTATCATATTCTTCAGCTTCAATGAGTGTCTCGGTGTTAGAAGACGATGAATAATTTCCACCTGCAGAAACCTTGGTTCTTTTTGAAGAATTTGCATAAAATCTGCATCGAATTTTGGCTGATCTTTCAACAATCAAACATGTTCAACCTCAAATTTTTTACCCGTATCCTGTGAGTAAATCAAGTGAGCATTAGCCATACAATCCTTCTCTGAACTTCCACTTCTCCTATGTTTATCTGCTTGTTTGTAGCACCCATTAAACTTTTGAACTACTGGATGGACCCTGTTCAATCGAGATTTCAACTAAGTCGAGTTTCTTTCACAAAATAACCTGCTTTCACGCACGTCATCATTGTTGTACACTTTTTTAATCCTTGTCCAATATTTCTTTGATGTTTGGTCGACACCGATTATTGAGTCCTTTGACACATTGAGCCATGATAAGACGAGAATCACATCTTCTGCCACCGAAAATGTTGTACGTGATTTTTTTCCACTACCATTGTGGTCACCCTCATCTAGTAGGATATTTTCTACACCGATTGTGGATTCAACATCATTCATAGGGGGTGAAATATTGGATAAAGAAGACCTATAACACGTGTTTGGATTAATGAGGAGTGATGGTTGACTACAAAATTGTGAATTTTGAGAACTACCACCGGTAGGTGACTCTACATTAGATGGAGGATGCATATACCACATGTGTGGGGGTGGTGGATACATCATATACTGAGGTGGATTTTACGAATTTTCACTAGTAGGAGTGGTTGAGGATACATAAAGTATGGCGATAGATGTGGGTTACTTTGCGAATTTTCACTGGTATGGGGTACTGGTGGATACATAACATATTGGGATGGATGTGGTGGATTTGCAGGATTTTCACTGGTAGGGGATGGTTGATTTTGTAAAAAATTGTAAACACTTTGATAATTATATTGATTGTGATCCATTTTAGAGAAAATACAAAAAAGAGATTAAGAATGAATAGGAACCAAAAAAGATGGAGAGAAAATAAAAAAAATTGAGAATGGATAAAAGAAGTGTGAAGAAGCAAAACAAATCACTCAATATTTATAATCAAGCTTTCATTCAATTCAACGGTCATTTTTTTATAACAGTAATATTTTTAATGTTTACATTTCTTTTCAGTTTATCCAAAAAGTTTAATTTCTAATGTTTATTTTTTTTCTTTTTGCTAAAGGCTCTTTTTTGTGTTTACAAAAAAAAGTTTTTGACAAAAATCTTCAGCTACATGCGTACTCAACTTTATTTATTTTTTAATTTGAACCCCTCACTCCCCTTACTCCACAAGCTTCTTAAATCAAAAACTCTTTTTCAACTTCTCCTTCACTCCAGAAGCTTCTTCACCTCACCTTCTCTGCTCAACTCTTTTTCTTTCTCCTTCTCCACACTTTTTCTTTCTCCTCCTCTGCTCTTAATTTACGTGTAAAGAGACACATACCCGCTCCAACCCACCTGTTATACTCGAATCCGACCAAACCGACTGAATACTGCCATCCAGTCATGGGGTATATGTGTATAAATGAGACGGCAAAATGAAATATATATATATATATATATATATATATATTGACTTTGGTTAATAATAATCGATTTATAGGATGTTAAATTGGGAGGCAAGAGTCTAGAGGTCTGACTCCCTTTAATAGAGTTTATGAATTAGTATAATTTTTTAATATTACTTTTTATTTACATAAATAAATTGGGAAACAAAAAAATTTAATACAATTGATTATTAATATTTTTTGTTTAAAAATAATTATTGTTTTATATAAATTAAGAAAATAATAAATAAATGAAATTGAATAATAATTTTATAAAATTAACTTTATATTATTATTAATTTATTTATAGATTTTTTTTCCATCATTAATATTATAATGAATATAACTGAAAAAAGTAATTAATGTTTAATTAAAAATTTAAAATAATAATTATTTTGAAATATTTTTTTCTCTTGTAATAGGAAAAAAGGAGTAAATAAACAAGATTATAATGAATAAATATACTGTAAACACACTTAAAAAATTGTAAACACTGATTTTCCTACCTCAACCAATTAGGATCCATTTATTTAAACTTAACAACAACAAAAAATCATTTGTATATTACATATTTTCCTAGTTTTATACGTAAAAGAAAGTTGATGTTTACCATATTATATATGAAAATGACAAATATTTTAATTTCGAAATATATTTCTCAACCACCGCATGACATCATACAAGGAGTTATGTCTCTGAAAAATATGGCACGTAGATTGGAAAATAATTGATCATCGTTGAGTTCTGATATCATTCCCCTTCCCTTTGGGTCAAAGTACCACCCGGCAAGTTCCAATTTTGACGTAACAAACAAATTATAATTAGCTAGATAAGACTAATTCATGTTAGATAAACAAGTTTTTGTAGTCCACCAAAAACTTCATATATTGATTGTCTTATTTGCTTTTCCAAAAGTTGCTAATGTAACATTTAACTTTTCTAAAACTTGAAGAATACACCTGTCATTTTAAAGCTACCTGGTCCTCATAAAACCTTTTTGTAATTAAGTTATTTAATTTTTAGCCTGTTATCATGGTGTTTCCGTCAACTATAGTTAATTTATCTTGTTAGTTATTTGCTTAGGGTTTATCTGGGGTGATTTTTAATTTTAAGTTTCAAAAATTTTAAAAATAACAACTAATATTTAGTTTTAATTTTATTTCTTTTAAACTAGTTTTAAAAATATGATTAGTTTTAAATAAATTTATTTTAAAAATTTCATATCGTATTAAAATTATTTTGAGAGTAGTGGTGATGGCCATGACGATGTTGGTGAGATTGATGGTGATGGTGGTGGTGGTGGTAGCAATGCCGATGGTGAAGATGATGTCAATGGTGATGATGGTGGTAGTGACACCAGGTGGTGGTTGCAACGACACTGGTGGTGACGGTGACACAGGTGGCAATGGCACTAATGGGGCAAAAACTTCATACACCATTTGATTTTCTTATACACCATTTGGTTTTTTGAAAACCCAAAAATACCCCTGCAACTTTCCTCTTATATTTTAGTTGGTTGCAGCTAGCTCATGTACAGTTATACGATTATTGTTGATTTTTTCTTCATTTTGGAGCGGTTGCGCTTGTTGGGAACGACGGTGCATTGGTGGTAGTTGGTGCCATTGTGTTGATTTCGTCAGAGTTGTGGCATCGTGGTGGCCGTCGGAGTCGTCGAGTGGCATCATGATTGCAGAATTTAGTGGTGCAATTTTAATATCGTACGGATTCGATAATCCGTATGACTTTTACAGATTACGTAATCCGTATGGTTTTTACGGAATGTACAATCCGTAATAACTATACGGATTATCCAATCCGTAAGAGCCATACAGATTGTCTAATCTGTATGACTTAAAATCAGAAATTTGTCAAAAAAAATTAAAATAAATTGTTGAAAGCATGTATTTAATTAAAATTTATCTTAATTTTATAAATTATTTGAGTGAGTAAATACAAAAAGTGAATTTTTGGATTGTTTATGCAAATTGTGATGTTGAGACTTTCATCATTTGTTAAATCACAATTTTTTTATTAAATAATTTGTAAAAAAATATGTATTCAATTAGAATTGAGTTTAATTTTAGAAATTATTTGAGTGAGTAAATACAAAAAATAAATTTTTGGATTGTTTATGTAAATGGTGATCTTTAGACTTTCATGATTTATTTAAAATATGTTAATTTTTGGATTGGTTATGTAAATGGTGATGTTTAGAAAATGTTATTATTGTTCATGTGTGTGTTTTTAGTAATGATTAAATAAAATTTGTAGTTGTTAGGATGAACAGCGATGAGTGGATATATGACAGTATTATGTCTTAAGAAAATTATATGGTTGAAGACATCAGAGTGGACCCTGATGCGTTTGAAAACAATAATTGTGTAATTGATTGTTCTGCAGTATTCAACACGACTGAGGTATTTATTTGATTTTGAATGTAGTTAAAGTTGTCAAATGATTAAATTAAGAAGATTAAACATTAATTATTAATTTGTGTAGGTGTTTGAATCACGTGATGCGGTATTGAAATGGGCTCAGACTGTTGTAAATGAGAATGGTTTTGTAGCTGTCATAATGAGGAGTGACATATCGACGGGAAAAATAGAAAGGACATCATTTGTGTTAATTGGTTGTAAAAGGAGTGGAAAGTATAGACCATGGAAAAAAGGTTTCACACCTTCAACGACTAGCACTAGAAAATGTGAGTGTCCTTTTAAGTTGTGAGGCAAACCAGTCCTTGGATGGTGAAGCTTATATGTGACAATCATAATCATGCTTTGGCTAATTCATTATGTGGATACCCATATGTTGGTCGACTAACTGAGGAGGAGAAGATCATTGTTGCTGATATGATAAGGTCGATGGTGAAACCAAAGCATATTCTTCTAACTTTAAAAGAGCACAATGACAATAATTATACAACTTTGAAGCAAGTATACAATGCAAGATATGCATACCGCATGCGTACAAGAGGCAATAATACTGAAATGCAACAACTAATGAAACTTCTTGAACGTGACATGTATATTCATTGACATAAATTGAAGGATGAAAACGTTGTACGTGACTTGTTTTGGGCACATCCGGATGCAGTACAATTGAGCAATGCATATCATATGGTGTTCTTGATAGACAGTACATACAAAACAAACAGGTATAGACTTTCTTTACTTGCATTGTTGGTGTAACACCTATTGGGATGACATTCTCAGCTACATTTTCCTATTTAGAGGTGGAATGTATAAACAATGTTGTGTGGGCCCTTGAACAGTTTAGATGGATTTTTCTTAAAAGTAAATTTTTCCCTAAGGTCATTGTTACGGATAGAGATTTGGCATTGATGAGTGTAGTCGAAACCGTTTTTCCAGAGGCAACCAATTTATTGTGTAGGTTTGACATTGACAAGAATGTCAAGGTAAAATGTAAAACTTATATTCGGCAGAAGAATGCATGGGATTATGTCATGGAAGCATGGGGAAGTGTTGTTGACTGTGTTAGTGAGAAGCAATTTGATGATTGTGTTATGAAGTTTGATATTGCATGTGCACCGTGGCCAACGTTTGTTGATTACGTGAATGACACTTGGTTGAATCCCTACAAAGAAAAATTTGAGACAGCATGGACAAACATAGTCATGCATTTTGGTAATACAACAACAAATAGGTAACTTTCGCTTATGACATTGGTTAAATTATCATTTGCATACGTTTAAAGTCTTTGAAATGAATTGATGATATCATAAATTGCAAGTATTGTCTGCCCATTGGACCTTAAAGCGGCTATGTAACACCCCGTGTGCACCCGGCGTATTATCATTATTACAATATCAGAGTATCGCAGCAAGCATGGAAATAAACAATAAAGGAAGCTTGATTCAATATAAATACACTTTATATACATATACGGTGAATATCTGATTTATACACAGTACATTTTCTCAAAACTATATAGTTATTCCCTAGGATTCCAAAATACAGATCAAAATAATCAAAATGGGAGCCAACAGGCTCCAGTCATCTAAACCTAGGGTTGTCTTCTCACTATCCCAGCTCAGGCCTCTTGCCTTGGGATTTCTCAGACACTCCTGTCTCTGTTCCTGCAACATGAGCCCCAAAACAGGGGTGAGATAATCATCTCAGTAAACTCAGGGTTCTCAGAGGTTTCCCTCCCCCTGGTTCACTACCCAGCATAGCATGAATATATATATATATATATATATATATATATTACATAACCGAATAACAATTACATCAAGTAATATGATCAGTAAACAGCCATCACAACTAACAGAAATAAGCTACATGCACACCACAACATCAATCAAACATATACAATCCACATACAGTGCCTGGATAGGATCATCCACTGAAGGGCACATCTATCCAGGACTCATGCCTGAGTAGGATCATCTACTGAAAGACACATCTACTCAGGACTTGCCGCCCAATACCTGAATAGGATCATCTACTTAAAGGCACATCTACTCAGGGTTTACATGGACGCCTATGGATTATCCCAAGGGAGATCATCCACCGAGTGGGAACATTCCCAATGGGGTCCATAGTACCTCCTACTACTGGTCAGTATATTTCAAGCAGTCACATCACAATCAGCACATAGCATAATCCATACAATAATACACTACACTAGTGTAATCAACATTATCATCATAAGCAACAAAACTTACACTATCTCAGTGTAATCAAATCACACACACACCCTATCTCAGGGTTGAGCTAGCACTCAATTGCCAGCAATCATCAAACCATCTCATTAGAATTCAATACACATTCAATATCACAACATCATGGAATGTCAGAATACAAGTCATATCAAGCAATCACCCATGTTGGGTGCAGTGAAACACAAGCAGGGAAACAATCCCTGGAAACACTGAGCTTACCTGGTCGTAGCTCAGAATCAGTTCCCCTAGTCTCTGGGTGATCTCTACCAGCAGTATGCACGTCACGCCCTACAGTAGGCATGAATCAAACCATCAGAAACGACATTCAACCATTTATATGGAAGGAAACACTCTTCCACTCATAACCAATTCAAAGTCCTCTAACTTAAGGTTTATCTTAGTCCGGATTCTACTAGGCCACATTGACCTTCAATGGTCTGCCTCAGCCTCACCAAGGCCTCAGAGTTCCTTTAGAACTCTGTACAGCTCAATTCAAAACTATTCTAGAGTTAAAACTCACATTGGCTCAACTCAGCCAAAACACATAAATAATCACGTTTTCACCGATTATTTGGCCTTATGAATAACTTTTGTAAAGACACTTAAGTTAATTCAGGCCATAACATTGCTCATTCACATACACTTCTCCCTTCCAAGAGCCAAACTCCAACTTCATCACAATTTCAGTTTCAACATGCCATATGGCTCAGAACAACCTCCTGGCTACATCTCTCTAAAGAACCTAAGCCTAATTCCAGCCTTATCAACATATGGTTACTATTCATCCAATCCCCATTTCATAGATTAATCGATTAAAACTTGAGTTTCTTACCTTAATTCGGTCAAGGAATGCTGGAGAAGTCTTTCTCCTAGCTCTAGTGTCCTTAAACTAGCCTCTTTTGCTTCCCAAAGCTCAGTCCTCTGAAGAAACTCAAGGAATGGGGTTCACTCAATGGTTAGGCTGAAATTTGGCTTCCACTCAAGGTTATAGGTGATTAGGAGGTGTTCTCCTCAAGTTAGGTGTTTAGAGGAAGGTGTTTGGGTCAATTATGGTGAAGGTTTGGAGCTTGGAGCTTTGAAAATGGCAGAAATGCAGTGGAGGAAGAAGAAACCATGATTTGGGACCAAAATTTCGTAAAATGGCTCTTAAATACTAGTCCTGCCGACGTTCCCGCGCTAATCGGGCCATATATGGCGCTATTCGCGCCAAATTGACGCAACAGAAGGCTTCCTGGACATTTATGGCGCTAACCGCGCCATTTGGCCGCGTCTGTGGCGCTAATGGCGCCAAACTGACGCTATTAGCGCCATCAGGCCGCAAGAAATGGCCTTCTGGTGCAATTTCACGCTACTGGCGCCACTTCCCACGCTACCGGCGCCGTTCCCACGCTGTTAGCGCCGTTCTCACGCTGTTAGCATGGATTTTTTTTTTTTTGAAATCCTAGGTTATTATAGGCTACTACATAATAGTGTTGGTGATTTGTGCACGGTTTGGGATGCGATGAACAATATGATCATCTTGCAACATACTGAAATCAAGACATCTTTGGAAAGAAGTACACATGTGGTAAGGCATGTTTTTAAAGTTACGTTATAGAAGAGACTTATTGGCATGGTGTCTAGGTATGCGTTAAATCAAATTGCTGCTGAGTATGAGTGGGTGCATTATGTTGGCAATAACCCTTCTCGTTGTGGATGTATGCTGAGAACAGCGCATGGTTTGCCTTGTGCGTGTGAGCTATCTAAGTATGTTATTGGGAGAATTCCAATTAACACCGTTCATATGTTTCAGCGGAGATTAAACTCTTCGGACAATGGTGCAGATGAATACCAAGTCAGCATAACGGATGAGATGGAAGCCATATCTAACAGTTTTGAAATGCTTCATTTGTGTGGAAAAATGACACTAAAGTCTAAGCTTAAAGAAATTGCGTACCCTGATTTGAATTCCATGTGCCTTCCCTGATAAGGTCAAAACTAAAGGTGCTCAGAAGAAGAAGATCACAAAGCACCAACGGTTTACGAGAAGGGACCCGTCTTACTTCGAGTATGTGGATGAGTTACATTTTGTGCAAAATAGTTGCTCTACTCTGAAACAGTGCAGTTCCTCATCTGATGTTCTAATGAAAAATAGGATGGTTCTTATGCTCGATCCATTTATGCAGCAATTTATTGTAGACATAACTGATGTAAAAGCTGATGGTAATTGTGGATATCGAGTAATTGCTGCGTTATTAGGTTACGGTGAAGAGGCTTGGTATTTGGTACGCAATCATTTGCTCAAAGAACTTGCACAATGGACCGATCAATATATAGCGTTGTTTGGTGGAATACATAAGTTTGAAATGTTAAAGCGGTCCCTACTAGTTGATGGATTGTCCAAGGTAAAACATCGTTGTTATTTCACATGATTTGGCAATACTTGAAAACCAATATGCATTCATTATATTTGATTAACTGATAATTTGCAGGTAACGATGGATAAGTGGATGAATATTACAAATATAGGTCATATAATTGCATCAAGATATAACATCATTGTAGTATATCTATCACTCCAGCAAAGTATGACGTTCTTCCCTCTAAGAAGTCAACCTCCAAGAGATCCCCAAGTTCATCGCATTTTGTGCATTGGTCATGTGTTTGGAAACCATTTTGTTAAGGTAAGGGACCTTAAAGTGTTTAATTTTGATGCATACAGTTTATTTTGCCAAATTTATGATTTCTGTGGCCATTTGTTTAAAACATGTTACTTTGAGAGACAGCTGTCCTTTGCCATTTCCGGCATGTTTGTGGGCTACTCACTGTACCACCGAAGCTCAACAGTGGTCCAGTCATTACATTGATCGAATGCAAATGTATACTAAATTGATGAAGTTGTGCACACAACACGTTGATTTAGGAGATCTATAGACATTAATTTAACAATGCATATGTGCCTTGTGTGATATAGGCAATGATGTTCAATGATTGAAAACATGTTCTATCAAATGGTGGTCTGAAAAACTAAGCTACAATTACGCAAAATAAGGTTTTCAATACATAAATGTTAAACAAATAGTCTTCAGTCACGACCACCGGAAGGTCTCCTCTGCGGATGTCTAGTTTGTCTAGGTCAAGTGTAGACAATGCCATAGTCAATGACATCGCGAACTAGATGCAGCAGTTGCTCCGTCATAGCGTAACCATCTGTGCCTTCTGTCACCATCCTCATGTCAAGCATATGTTGCAAGCCCTCAGCAACCCGTTGGAATATATTCTAAAACCAAAATAATAATTTTAGTTAACAAATGCATTATGAAAAAAGAACGTCTATTAAAGCATAAATAATGCAACATCATGGTTATTACCACTGCATGAACTGGCTTGTGCTCATCGACATCTGTGTCTGACCGTAACTGTGTCGAGGCTGGTGCAATCTGAGGCACTGGTGGAATATGGGATTAGGCCTCCTCATACTGAGACGGAGTCATGAATGGGTGGGAAATGCGGTAGAACCACCTCATATATGCAACACCACATTGACTTGGAGAATTAACCAAGTCTTCGGTTGCCACAAGGCACTCAGAGAAGTGTGCCCACCTGTCGTCAACATCTTCAATAGAGGGAACTTCAGACATAGGTAGGGGTGGAATATGTTGAACATAACCAAACTACCTAACTACCCTCTTAGGTAAATGCCTAGTAATGTGAGGACCCCATCTAAGAAAACCAGAAAATAAACTAATCAACTCAAACTCCTTGTGGGCACGATGCTCCACGTACAGTGTCCAACAAATATCAAACGGTGTCAACCTATCCATACGTTTACGATAGGTTGTCACCGGTAAGGCCTTCGCACTCGTCCACCAGCAGGCACGAGGTTGCCTCTTGTCATAGTGCTCGTCTGCATCCACATTTTCTACAACAGGAAAATGCTCATATATCTAGTACTACAAATTGAAAACAATTAAAGTCAACTATACATACAAACAAAACACACTCACACAATGTAACGCCCAGAACATCATCAGGGTCATTACCAAACATAAACAATAAACACACATATAATCATCAGAGTTAAGCAGTTTGGAAGCATACCATAAAAGAAAAGGGCATCAACAAATGTTGTCATCATATACACTGTACATTTAATATGGTGAATATACATAAAGTCCCTGTGTCTTATACAAAACTGTACATACAATCTCCCCCTCAGGGTACAAAATAAAACCAAAGGCATTATACAAAACATCAGAGTCATCTGCTCATATCATCTAGCCTAAGGTTTACAAATCGCAGCTATCCCTGCATAGGCCTCTTGCATTGGGATCGATCTGCTCCGCCTGATGATTCACCTGCAAAACATAAGTCCCACGCACGGGGTGAGATATAAAATCTCAGTAAAGTCAAGGCCCTTGAAGGTATTTCCTTCCCCTGGTTCACTTCAACACATACATGAAATAATATATCCAAGACAATCATTCTCAGATTCAACCAAAATCTTAACCATACCATCATCAAGCAACCAACAATCTCAATTCTCATCCACCTGGCCACAACCAGGTGCCTCAAGCACGGCCTACAACCGTTCATGGCGTAAATCACTACCTGACCACAATCAGGCTATACTCATGGCATACGGCCATTCATCACATCCAACCCTATCCTGCAGAGGCTACATCTAGATATATAGGAACATCTCATCTCAAGAGGCTACATCTATATACTAGGAACATCTCCTGCCAGGATTCAATCATCTACATGAGGCTACATCTGTATATATAAGGACATCTCCACTTTAGGAGGCTACATCTATATAACAGGAACATCTCATGTGTCTAGCGGAGGCTTCATCTGTATATATATAGGAACATCTCAATCAAGAGGCTACATCTATATATAACAGGCACATCTCCTTCTAACGAGGCTACATCTGTGTATATAGGAACATCTCTGTTCAAGAGGCTACATCTATATCACATGAACATCTTGTAACCTATCTCAACACAATTGCCTAAGGAGGCTACATCTGTGCATATAGGAACATCTCCGTTCGGGAGGCTACGTCTATATCACAGGAACATCTCACAACAGGTCTTACTCAAACTTAAGTCCTCTATCCTACTACCATAGGATTATATTCATTCATTCCCAGAATTCTCAATCAATCTAATAATCAATCACGCCTATCACAGGCTAGACAACTCATAGTTATACATATCAATCTCACATCACAATTTCACTTTCCATTCCAACAATTCATCAGACATATCATAAGCCAGACAATTCATAGCAACGAATATAAGTCTCCCATCACAGGATCCAGTTCACATCTCAAACGTATCAATTCAATACATATCATTCCCCCATCACAGGGTTTAATTCACGTTTTTGTATTCCACGTCAACATACATCAATTTCCATCAAGGGCTCGGCTTACAGTTCAAACACATCATATCAATATGCATCAATCCTCATCACTGAGTCCAGCTAGCCATTCAGGCATATCATATCATCATACAATTCCTATATATATATATATACACATATTCACATCAGAACCATCACCATTTGGTGCATGGTGGAACTCAGCAAAGGACATACAACAAGAACCAAGAGCTTACCTGGCAAAGCCGAGCTCTGTAATTCTTTTCCTGCTCTGTGGCACCCGCCACCAACACCCTCGGTGTCACGCCCTAAAAGGCATACAATCACATATCAAACACCATTCTATCCGTACAAAGCATATATCTCTAGAAAAACATGCGGAAAAGCATAAACTGCTGCATAAAATTCTGCAGATTTTACACCCACTTGGAAAAATCACAAATCCTTGTGGGAAGCTCCTAAAATCACGATAAATTAGAGACATCAAGATATATCTCTTATCTTTTAAACAAAACTGGTTTCATCAAAAACCATGAACCACAGCCTCTGCAGCAAACCAAAAACCAGAACTGTCACGCACCAAAATAGTGCTGACAGCAACAGACCAACTCAACCAGCCATCTTTCGAGGACAACCCACACCAGGTTACTCTTCCAAATGAGCTGATATTTTACAGGCATGAATTTCATATACCCATATTTCCATAGCCACTGAAATCACTCGATTTGGATCATGCTAGACAAAGTTATGCTTTCTGCAAAATGGCTCTCTGTAGCAGAAAAATCTGCTAAAAACAGAGTATAACAGCCTGTTATAACTCTACACCACAATTTCTAGGAGACTCCAAAAATAGCACGAAAATTCCAGAATAAATCTAACTCTCTTAGCTCTCAAATGGCACTGGTTTTACACCATTTAGACACCGATAGCTCCTGCTATGGGCAAAACACCAGAACTGCCCAAATAGGTGTTCTTGGCTGCCATGAACAAGCATGCATGATTTATGCATGGAACACCATTTCAACTTAAAAACAACTTCTACCCACTCCAAATCATACTTTAAAACTGCCTCACCCTCTAAAATTCAGCATACATCAATCTCACTCCAAACCCTAACCCTAACCTCAAGAATCAAAGAGAAATAGGAGGAGATTTCAAACCTTAGAGTTCACTACACCAAGAATGGAGGGTAGACTAGTACTCTAGAGCTTCCAATCGCGGTTCAGCGGTGCCAAACGCAAATGGGAAGATGCAAAACCCACTCTTCTCTTCAAATCACCAACACCCAAAGCTCAAACACAACCAAGAACAAGGAAAATGGCTTTCTTCCTTGCTTGCTTTAGGATTTCGGCCACTAATCAAGTGGAAGTGGCAAGAAGAGAGCTTGGGAGGAGAGGAGAAACCAAAGAAGAAGAAAAGAGAATATGAAACAAGCAGAAAACGTGTTCCGCTGCTTTTAACAAGAAACTGGGGGTGCGTCCAGCAATTTACTAACTACACCCGTACCTCCAACAAATACCAAACTGCCCTTTCGTAATTCCGTTTAATTACGTAAATATCACCCAAATTACCTTAATTAAATTTAGTGATATTACACACAATAAGGTTTAATCATTACACAATTGCAAATATATCATTACCTGTAACAAAGTAATATAGCCAGCAAGATGTTTCCCATGATGCTTACATACGTAGCTCAAATTATCATACATGTGCACAAGAGCAGCCGCACCCCACGCAAATCCCGTAGACTGATCGAAGTCGCGAAAAGCCTCTAAGAATAAAACACCTATATGTGTGGCACTCTTGTTGGAAAACAATGTGCAACCAACAAGGTGAAGTAAATATGCCTTAGTGCTAACATCCACTGCCTCGACTGACACTTTGCATAATGCAACTCCCGGAGCCATGATAGTCTAACATATTCCCCGTGGCACTGTGACGTCTCAGCTTCAGCTTCTTCTATAGTGACATCTAGTAGGTCCACCAAAAATGTAATGGCCTCGCCGACGTCAATCTGATCATACATGTGGAATGCTCCCATAATAGGGATATGCAGCAGTGATGACACGTCGTCCAATGTCAGTGTCATTTCCCCCACAGGCAGATGAAAACTACATGTTTCGGGGTGCCATCTCTCAACAAATGCAGATAGCAACCCCCTATCCCCTTTCTCCATTGAGCAACCAATGAATGGAGTTAGGCCAGTGGTAACCACTAAACCTTCAATCTCAGCTACAAGCTTCCCGAATTTAATAAACTTACGTTCATGGGAAGCAAGCTTTAACTCTGGACGTTCCTTCATTGAAGACATCATTCAGTTTACATTCATGGATAACCAAAAATAATACACCTTGGACTATGTAATTGATCATGTCAATACCTCTCCTGCCCAGACTCTCAGAGCCACATGATCGGCGAACTCAGTCAACACCGAAGAATCTACCGACCTTCCTGGAAATGATTCAGACTCAGTATCCATATCCTCAGTGACAAGTACAACAGTCTCGACATGTGGTTCCTGCACAGGAGGATCCTGAGGAACATCAACACCTCCCCTTTGACGACGTACAGATGCGGTAGGTCTACGCCTCTCAAGGGCTTCATCATCATCACCTCTAGCATCTCTACCCAATGCTCGATCAGCAGTTCATCCAAGAGCCCGACGCATTCCTTTCGTCTTAGCCATGATCTGCATCCACAATTGTTTGCATGTTACTCTATCCCTTTGTTTGTGAATAAATAATGTGAATGAAGACAAAGCACTAATGGAGATTCAACATAGTGTTTTTTAGCTTTTGAGATTCAATATACTAATTGTGAGGGAATTTGTGTATAGGCTTATCTATACCAGTGTGATTCACAAGCATACTCACCAATCAAGTCAAATTCTAACAAAACCAATCTATAACGCTTTGAACATGTGTGATTCACAAGCATACTCACCAATCAAGTCCAATTCTAACAAAACCAACCTATAACGCTTTGAACAAGTGTGATTCACAAGCATATTCACCAATCAAGTCCAATACTAACAAAACCAACCTATAACGCTTTCAACAAGTGTGATTCACAAGCATACATACTCACTAATCAAGTCAAATTCTAACAAAACCAACCTATAACGCTTTGAACAAGTGTGATTCACAAGCATACTCACCAATCAAGTCCAATTCTAACAAAACCAAACTATAACGCTTTGAACAAGTGTGATTCACAAGCATATTCATCAATCAAGTCCAATTCTAACAAAACCAACCTATAACTCTTTGAACACATATGATTCACAAGCATACTCACCAATTAAGTCCAATTCTAACAAAATCAACCTATAACGCTTTCAACAAGTGTGATTCACAAGCATACATACTCACCAATCAAGTCAAATTCTAACAAAATCAACCTATAACGCTTTGAACAAGTGTGATTCACAAGCATACTCACCAATCAAGTCCAATTCTAACAAAACCAAACTATAACGCTTTGAACAAGTGTGATTCACAAGCATATTCATCAATCAAGTCCAATTCTAACAAAACCAACCTATAACTCTTTGAACACGTATGATTCACAAGCATACTCACCAATTAAGTCCAATTCTAACAAAACCAACCTATAACGCTTTCAACAAGTGTGATTCACAAGCATACATACTCACCAATCAAGTCAAATTCTAACAAAATCAACCTATAACGCTTTGAACAAGTGTGCTTCACAAGCATACTCACCAATCAACTAAAATTCTAATCAAAGCAATACATGATAAATTGTGTTTTCACTTTCTAATATTATTTTTAAATACTACTTAATTTTTTTATTTAATTATTTTTAAAAAAATATTAAATAATATAAAAAAGTCTCTTACGGATTACACAATCCACAAGATTCATACGGATTAGGTAATCCGTATGATGCTTACGGATTACCCAATCCGTAAGCCTCATACGGATTACTTAATCGGTATGAGTCTTGCGGATTCTCGAATCCATTTCCTAACCCCTGTTCCGTTTAACACACCAGAACCAATAACGACTTACCTCACAATGTCGTAGCCACCAAACAGAGAATGCAATGTCACGACGGACACAAAGCGCCAGCGAATGATTTCAATGAAGCTGGTAACAGAATGGGAGCAGGAAAGGTGCAAACGAAAGTTCAAGGAGCAGGAACGGTGCAGGAGGAATGGTGCAGGTTTCGCAAAATGATTTTAAAAATTAAAAACTGAAAGTGAGTGAAGGGTAATAGTGGAAATACACTATTTCACAAATGGTGTATTGGAAATTATAATGGTGTATGAAGTTCGGGCCCACTAATGGTGGTGGTGGTAGTGAGAGCTAGTTATGACAGTGACAACTGTGATGATAGTGGAAATGACAAGATGTGATATTGATAGTGATGGTGGTAGCGGTGGTGACAATAAAAAATATTATTGTCAAATGTAAAAAATATGTGTCTTTTTAAACTAAAAATTAAATTTATAAAATATGTTTTCTTAATTTTAATATAAGTGTACAAATATTTCAAAAATTATTTAAAAATCATTTCAGATCTATTTTCATTAAACACATTTTATTTTAACATTATATTTAAAATCTAAAAACCAAAAACTCACCATCATACTCTACAGTTTCCCTTGCCAATCTAAAAGTGAAAATTGAAAATATCTACATTAAAAATAATATAAATCGGAAATAACAATTTCATCATGAAAATCAGCCAGACAAACCGTACAATTGTCCAACGGAAACTGTCTCTTTCCTCTGTCTAATTCGATATCTTTGAAGTCGTGATATGCTTAAATATATTCAGCAAATGACACGTAAGCCCCCATATAATTAACTGCGTTTAATGAACCAAATAATATCTACAAACATTATTGAATAAATTCAATGAAAATAGCAAAAGCCCTGTTTGAAATAGAGACAAGTACACAAACTATAGTAAATCATGCAACGACACATGAGTGACAATAACTCATTTCAGTGTAGTTCCAATTTCTAAATTAAGGATGAGAACCACTGAATCAGGGAGCTGTTGAACATTGAGAAGTCAAGATTCAATAAGGGTGTAAGTGGATATGCGTGGTCATTCATGAATTCAAATTAATTTAAATAATTTGGGTTCAATAATTTTTAAATTTGGATCAAATTCAAATTGAATCAATCAAATTTATTGAATTTTGGGTTAGATCATAAATTTTAATATTTAACTCGTTACTTTATTGATTCAATTCGTTGATTCCTTAATTTATATTAAATTATTATTATTATTATTATTATTATTATTATTATTAATATATGTAATATATAATATATATTTTAAATTTTAAAAAAGTCGAATACTATTGATCATTGATTATATAGACTTATTGACCTGAATTGAGTAAACATCAACATATTCTTAACCTTTAGCATCAAAGCAACACAGATTTTATTGATTAAATCACTTCAGATGAGATTCTAAAAATATTTCAAATCTATTTACAAAGAGTAGATATTGTAATGTCCCATTGGTTTTGATAAAAAAAAAAAGTGTTTAAAATTCATCTTCAATGTGATTATTGAAATTTCTTATCTCAAATATGATACGCTTAATTTTTCACCCCCCATGGATATATAGATAGATATGAGTTAGTCGAGTGGAGTGTGACAGCATAAAATTTTCTTTTTAATAAAAAATCTAACAAGAAGTAGTTGTATCTGATTCATTTAATAAAAATTTTAGTTTATAAAAAAACATTGCAATTTTAAAAAAGAACAAATAAAATTAAATATTTTGACCCGTTGATCCAATCCAATCTAAAATGTTTACAAATATATGCAAAGAAGTTGTTTCTAGAGGCTTCACACTGGTAAGGGGGAGAGAAATTGTAAGTAGCCTTACCCTTGTATAAGCAAAGATATTGTTTCCGAATTCGAACTCATGACCAATAAGTCACCAAGACACAACTTTACCGTTGTGTCAGGGCTCGTCCTCCTAGAATTATAACAAATTGCACATAAACATATATTTGTTATTTCTCCTAGAATTTTTAATTTTTAATTGTATTAATTCTATCTGTAAACTGCCAACTTAATTTTTATGCTCAATTGCGAGTTAAGAAGTTGCATATGTGGACCATCATGGCTACTTCTTAGGTAACAGCTCATTCTGATATTGTAAATTTGGAGAAAAGTCTAAGTACAGTTTATGATTTTATAGCTTTTGTTGTTGCCAGCAATAGCAGCAGAATAATTTCTTTAGTATTCAGACAAATTCACGTGATTGATGTCTTGTTGAATCCAAATAATATGCATGCTGAACGTAAGCTACTATACTATGTATAATTGTTAATAAAGAAGGAAATACTTTAGATCTAGTTATAGAACACTTCATTGTAATATCTAATAATCACAATGTAGAGATAGAGAGATATTTTGTTAATAAAATTCTAGGAAAATGTAGAGGCCCCAGCATACACTTCTAGATATAACTTTATAAGTTACATTTAGGTCGTGCATTCTGAATTTCTAAAATGCCCTTCAGAACTAACAACTATCAGAGCAAGACTTTTCTTGGTCTGAAACTTTGTACTTGAATTATTCTGACATTATTTCCTTGGACACATGATCTTCTAGTCGTCTACTTTGAGCTTGAACTTCTCTCTTTTTGTGATGAAAGAATGGCATCGATGACTTCTTTTACTTGAGAAATATCAGGAGGTTTTCCACCTTGGACAGGCCAAAATTCATCGGTTGCCAAAACCTGCACCATTAACAATAAGAACAAAGATGTTACATTCTAAGTTTCAACTCAGAACAGTATATAATTTAGTTATAGCTATAGAAAATAATTTGCACATTAATGAATAATCCTGGTTAGAGGAAAGACTCTACTAAAAGTAGCTAGTCAGATTTTATGGTAGAGATTAGTCATCAGCAAATTGGTGCATACTTTGCACCTATATCATAATTACTAAAAAAAATATCAGAAGAAGAAAACTAGTGTTTGAAGCCTCACCTTCACTTGCAGTTGAAGAAACTTTACATAACTAATTGCTTTCTCCAGCATAGAAACCAAATCAACCTGCAAAATTTCATTATCAAAGTTAAATCATCGATCTAATAAGTCAAAAACCTTGCCTTGTCGCTACAAATGAAATGCAAGAAAAAGAAAAAAGTAAACCACCTTGGAGCCATTAGGCACCAGTTCTTGTAGTATCTTCAACCGCTCGCTTATCCTCTCTCTTCGATTCTGTGAGACAAACATTCTATCAACATCAAATCTCTTATTTTAATTTTGCTTACTTTGCCATCAAAACTTTACACATATCTAACATAAATTGACTTAGAGTAGAAGCAAACCTTGGCAGCCACACTTTGAGGATCCTTGGATGGGCTTGGGCTTGACTTATGTTTGGTCGTTTTGCTCTCAGTTGAGCATTGCTTCTTGGCAGCTTTCATGCTCTCCCCCTACAAACACAAAGTCATAGTTCACCTTAAGTTGCCATTCAAACTTCAGAAAGGTTTCTAAGGACTAGCCTGGAACATGGTTTTTTTTTTGTGTGCATATAAGTATATAACTAAGGAATACCATAAAAGGGCGCTTTTGCAAAACTGATTCTTGTGCTCCTAACTTGTGGAGGCTACTATCATTAGGAATAGTTGGTGCAGAGTAGAGCCACCCTGATGACCTTTGGCCATGTTGCTTCTCTTTTGCATTATTAACTATGGAGCTATAGCCACTAGAAGTTTGAAAGCAATTGAGATTCTCTACCAGGCGCATGTCTCTAGTGTTTCTTGGACTAGTTTGATTCCAATGGTCATGGCCTTGATGCAAATTATTCTCCCAAACACAAACCTCTTTCTGACCATTTTCTTTCAAGTAACAGTTGTTAGGGACCATCTTGTTCTGCTGAAAGCTAAGCAAAGATCCACCACCTTGCATGAGATTGCTATAACCTTTGAAATTAATTAGAGGTTCTGCTTCTTCAAGGTGAAAGTTTGTGTCCTTATAAGCATAGCCTTTGCCACTGCCACATAGAGGAGGAGAATATATTATAGCTGAATCATTGCTGAGACCATTAGTAGTTGGTGAGCCATCTTCCTGATCTTCTAACAGAGATTTGTGGTACTCATTGACCCTATGAACAGTCATGGAGGTAACCTCCACGCTAGTCTCACTGAAAACACGAACCTTGCTGCTCATGCTTGAATCACGTAGAGTTCTTTGGTCTTTGGCCAGTTCCATTAGAGAGGTAAAAGGAAAAATATATAATTGCAAAAGCAATTAAGGTTGGTTTGTTCAGGCTGGTCAACAATGATAAAAGACAAACTAGTAAGGGAGGCCTATTTGTAGATGTCAAATCAAATGTTCAACACTAATGTTATTTTTTATGTATGAGTCTTGAAGTGTTTTTAGGATATTGATTAAAGAATTAAAAAAAATATTATAAAAATCATAGAAAATCTTAAAAAGAAATATGAATTACACAATTTTACATATCTCAATAAAAAAAATCATGAACAACTTAATTTTCCTTAATGTATTAATGGAGATGGGAATAGTGTGTGACACTGGGACAGAAATATTAAGTATGGGGAAACAAGAAATCATAATCTAATACTATAATATTAAGGCAAGTTTATGAATTCCATGATGTCAGATTAATTGATCATCTTCATATTGGGATTGTTAGCTGGCAGAAGTTAATGCATTGAAAGGAGAGAAGATAAAAACATTGCATAATGGCACAAGGGTCGCCGGTTCCTTCGCATAACCCACGTCTCTATTTGATGAAGAAGATGGAAACTACTACTTGAGGTAGCTTCTTACATGCTTCCTTTTCAATCACCATGAGCACGTGGAGTTGTATTTCCTTCTATATACAGTGTGTTAACATTCTGTGTTGTTGTCTGGAAATAGTTATTGAATAGGCTAACAACACTGATTGGCATGAAGATTTTGTATTTGTTACATTTATGTACTTCCTGACTCTGAATTCCATTTGGTTGTAGTAAAATTGCAAATAAAGGAGGGGAGCTACCTGGAAAATTTTGAATCTTAACATTAGAGGTCTTGTGCACAAGTTAATTTGAATAATTAAACTTCTTGAATTTTCAGTTTATAGTTGATTACTTACTAGTCTCATGGCATAAATTCCAACTAACCTAGTAGTCTCATAAATTCCCTCTAATGCAAGTATGAGGTTTCAAATAAAAATATCGTCCTAGATAAGATAGAGATATAAACCTAAAGCATTATTCTCAAACACAATTAATTATTCACAAAATGATAGCTCGTATCTTGTTATGTAGCTCATCAAATTCTAAATAAAAGAGAAAAAAAGTCAATACTGCCATGTACAAAGTACATCTAAGGAAGAATAATTAAAGAAAGAAATTGAAATTCAGCCAAGTACACATGTGACAACTAATTAAGTAAATTTTGAGCCAGAGATATATAAAATAATCCGAATATTCACTAAACAATAGAGTGGATAGTGAACCCCATTACTAATTAGTGCTAAAATGTCAAAATATTTATGAAATGAGAACAATTTTATGTGACACTCTAAGAGCATGCAACATGTTTCCGACACAAACCTAATGTACCAAGTTAAAACAGTAAGTAAGTCTGTTATTAACTATTCTAGTTAATTAATGATTAATTACCACAATGATAATGCACAAATAAATTATTTAACTAGCACATTCAATTTAAATTTAGACCTAATTCGACTCCAAAATCTAATTAAAAAGATAAATTTATCTTCTATTTATATATATATATATATATATATATATATATATTATCCGTAAGAATTGAATATGATATCAGAAATTTATATCACCCATATCATGCTCTATCAACTATATAAGCTATATCTCTTTGGTTCCTACTTATATATATTGTTTTAGCTATATCTAACATATCCTTCGTATCAAAGACTAAACATATGTAGGTGATTCGATAATAACACTGATGATAAGTGGTGGAATAAATTCAACAACAATTATTTGGATAGACTTTGATTCCATCCTAAAATTTAAGTTTGAGTCTATCTTAACTTTAAAACTTAACTGAGATGAGGGTTGTTTATAACTTAATATATAAACTATTTTTGTCATATTGCTAGCCATGGGATCTCCAACAAAAGATGCCATTCACTTGAACCGATTCCATCAAATGATCAAAATGAGTTTTTAAACCAAAAACGATTTTGAAGGGTCAAGCCAGCTTTTATTTTCCTTGGTCCATCATGTGTGTATTCTCATTTTTGGTTTTGTTTCTCTTAGGGGCAAGACTATTTCTGACTTCTCATGAAACTAAGATAGTCAAGTATATCTTTTTGTTGACCCGAAGAAGATCATCATCCACGTGTTTTGTTCCACAGAAAAGCAAATTACAGGACAAAGTGGAAAAGATCCAGAGCTGGCATTGGAAAAAGGTGCAATTCATTTTCCTAATCTTAAGGAGACTGTCTAACCAAGTCTCTCACCCATCAACTTGTTCGAAGACTTATTATAATCAATGCACTGATCAGAATTCCAACCCCAATGCATCTTCAAAATTTGCAAACTACTTCTGTCATCAGATTTTTCATTGTTTGTTTGGGTCTGACTAAGTATTGATGTTGTACTTAATCATGGATTAGCACTAATTAATGATATGTTTTTACATATATTGTGTAATAGTAGAGTGTATAAAGACGAGCAATGTTCACATGTCATTACTATTTTATACTTTTGAATAAAATAGTTTTTTAGTCCTTCAATTATTAAAGGTTTTTGTTTTTAGTCTTTTAAGTAAATGTTGATCGATCTTCATCCTCGAATTATTTTTCGTTTGATTTTTAGTGTGTGCCGTTAAGTTTTTCCGTTTGATTTTTTTCTGGTGGATTTTAGCTGCCACTAATTATTTGGTAGAAATATTTTAAATGTGCGGAACCATTTTCTGGCAGTTTAAACTTCTTCCAAAACAACAACTCCATAGCCGGAGGCAACAAAGGAAACCTCGATCCTATGCATAAAACAGCTAACAAATTTTAAAATGTTTCATTTCTTATTTTCATAAACAGACATTGAAAAAATTCTGGAAATGTGTAAAAGAGAAAATAAGTAACGAGATTATTTTTTGTTATTGGAAGAGAAAAGAACCAAAATAATAAAACATTCCAAACAAAAGAAAAAATAAGTAACAAGATTTATGACAAGCTAAAACGAAAATTGAGTCGTGCAAAAATATAGGCTGAAGGCTTGAAGCGGTGGAACAAACAATCGCAATTCCACTTTTGCTGCAACCTTGCCTAGAGTTTCTCCACTTTCGCTACAGCCATCTCATAATTTCACTTTGTGTGGTAACGGAGGCGACGACTTGATGATATCTTCTCGGTGACATTGTCGAGTCTGAGGCAGTGGAGGGCGGCGACCTCATGTCAGTGCCGACGGAGACGAAAAGGACGCGATAGTGGTTGCGAAGGAGGGGGAAGGAAAGTACCTCGCTTCATATTTTCCAGATCTTCTCATCTCAATCTGATAATCTTTTCCAGTTAGATCTGACTCAGATCTGAGTGTCTGGGAGTCAGATCTGCTCATCGGTGAGATGACATAGCGACGGTGATGACATAGCGTTTGAAGTGTTATTGTTCAAAAATTAGTTTGCAATTAAACTATTGTTGTTGAGAATAAGAGGAGAAGTGGCACAATCGTTGTAATTGAACAGTGTCTGTTGTAATGTGCGTTGGAAAATTTTAGTAGTTGATGATTCATTTGGTAGACGATGCCTTTGTCCTTCATGTTGAAGAAAGAAAATAATGTTTCGGCGGCTATTAAGTGCCGCAAAATGATTCAGCACATTTAAAATATTTTCACCAAACAATTACCCGCGGCAAAATATTGCCAGGAAAAAAACTGCCACAACTCAATTGTTATGTCATCGTTTAACGGAAAAATTTGAAGGCATGGACAAAAATTCAAATGGAAAAATAGTTTGGGGATCAAAACTAGTCAATATTTACTTGAGGGAATAAAAACAAAAATCTTAAATAGTTGAGAGACTAAAAACATATTTTATTCTATACTTTTATTGATGGAGATAGTTTAAATTATAACTTGTCCCTATCTCAAAATTTGAAGGAGAACCAGACCGATTCTTATGTACCGTTTTATAATCTGATTGGTTTATTGTACCCTTCGAGTTGTAGTCTGATCCCCAAACCTTAGCAACTACACATTTTATTTGAGGTTCAAGGGTTGTGTATCTTTTGGGTTGAATCCTAGTTCCTAACCCTATGTTTGGTTGCGAAAGAAAAAAAGGGAAGGAAAATTTCAAAATTTGAATTGGAAAGGAAATGGAAGGAAGGAAAAATTTAAATTTTTGTATCTAAAAAATAACTTTTCTTTCCATTTTCTCTCCAAACAAACAAAAGAAAATGTTTTGTTAATCGTGTTTTCTTTCCTTTTTATTTCTTTCCTTCTATTTTCTCTCCGACCAAATGGACCCTAAATCTTAGTCTCTGCATTTTTTTCTTGAGACTCGAGGTTGTGTACCCTTTGTGTCAGGTCATAGTTGGATCCAATTGTTCAACGAATCCTTTTATGATTGAATCATCTTTAGAGCGTCAAGCACATCATAGGATTGATGTGTGTCCAATCACATACCAAGATCCATGGAAATATGATGTAACATACTGATATGCCATAAATACCCAAACCCTAGAATATCATATATGGGTCGCATAATAAACAATGATAAATAGCCTCCTCTCTAATTTAGGATTAAGATATACACCTTATCTTAAATGATCTAGACTAGGTCGACTCCACCTATAAGCAGGGACGAACGTGTTGGTCAAGGGAGGCCATGGCCCCTGATTTTTTTTTAAGTTTCATAATTAATATCAATATTTTGATTATAATTAAAAGAATTATTTTGTTAATTTTTAATTCTTAGATAAGATTTTATTCTACTTTAAAAGTTTTTTTAAAACATTGTATATGTCTTATGATTTTTTTTTCTTCAGTGCATGACTATTAAATTAATATCCTTAAAAATATAAGATAAATTAAAAAAATTCATTCAATTTAATTTTTTGAAATTTTAAAATTCTTTTATTAGTAGAAATGCAGAACATATCTTAATAAATTATTTTTATTAATAGAACATATCATATTCAATTACGAAATCGATATAGACTCACATAAGTATATTATAAGAGTTTCAATATAATTTTTTTATAATATAATCAAATCACAAATTATCGTTTATATAATCGTTTATATGATTTTTAATTTAGTTATTATAAAAGACAACAAATTTACTATAAACAATGACTTGTGATTATATAATTATATAAAATTATTTTATATTATTAATGCATATTTATTTTTTCTCACATTGTAGTATTAGCAAGCATGGTTTGATAATTTTATTTGTTTCTTATCTCATAAAATAATTTTTATTTATTTATTTTTATGTGTTAATTTGTATTGTATGCGTAAAAAATGTAATTAATTTAAATATTTGTATCCATAATTTAATTATTCTATTTTCTGTTTTTTTACTGAACATTATTTTAATTTACTTTCTGCTATGAAAGATTGTTAGTGATAAATATAAAATAAATAATAAAAAGTTGTTATTATTGGTCTCCTATTTTTAAATCTTGGGTCCGCCCCTGCCTACAAGAAAGTCTTTTTCCGGAACAGTTATCTCAGAGGAACAAGAAACGTTCATGGGCAAGTTAAATTAACCAAACCACATAGCTATGTTTGGAAACTGGATTGAAGATTTGAAGGGACATCAAGTTGAATGGACATTTTCCTATCATATGGAGTGTGAGAAATTGGAATGTTGAAAAATAGAGTAGAGAAGTGAAAGATACTATTGATAGTTTTATTTTATTCTATCATCATCATATCAAAATCCGTTTATTATTTCAACTTAGTAAAGAAGAAATAAGGAGCTCATGAGTTAAACTAGTACCTGAAACTCATTGAGTAAAATAAAAAACTTCTTCCACACCTAATAAACTAATCACTAATCTTTTGAGTAGGCTCTCTTGTGCTTAAAGCGTAAGAGTTTATGTTTTTATTAAGAGTTTGACTACAGAAAGAACTGCCTATATAAACTGATCAATATCGCAATGTAACATTAATACTTAATTAAGCTATGAAATTTTTCCACTTAATGAACTAGTCTTGAGTTAAACTCTCCCTAGTTTTTTCCTCTAACAACTTAACAAGACCATATCGTGCTGTTTTCTCTATCTGTAGATAATCCAAATCCCAAATCAAAATTCAAAACACTCTTGCCGATTATTTCGCACCATTAACGGATGTACCATCTATTCAACTCTTCAATATTCTGATAATTTTCAAATTATTCATCAATCACTTAATAGCAAGTCATAAACGGATGCACAATTTATTCAACTCGTGCATTCTAATAATTATCAATTTCATCACTCATTTAATAGCGAGTAATGGCATGACAATTGAAATAATTAAAACTAATGGACAACTTGGAAATATGCAAGTCAGCAACAACTCAGCATAGAGGGAAAAGTCAAAATGAGCCACGGCCAACAACTTTGCGCCATTTGCCGAAATGCACTAGCAAATCAGTTTTCATTCTACTACAGAAGTCTCAAAATCCAAAGCATCACAAAATAAACAATTAAAAAATGTCCCAAAAGCATTCAAATATAACCAAAGATATCTATATTCTATACAACTCTCCCGGCTATGCTGCTGCCTATGCAGAAGGCCAAAATGATAATTAATCACCTGCACATGCTCCTGTGCCACTGAATAAGAAGCGATTTTGTTCAAAGAAAACGCCTCAATTGCCAACCTGCAAAATTCCCACAACAAAACATACAATTAATTAATACCAAACACGTCTACAGGTAAACATCAAGCTTTGCTTCTAAACCCACATCTCTTCGTACGTGCAAATTGCTAGCTTTAATTACATAGCCACCAAAGCAAGAACATTCTCCCCACTACAATACACACACAAAAACAAACAAACTTATTTTACCCAGAAATACAATACCCCAATGACTCATCTTAAACATGGTTGAATAAGTTTTCTTTAGAATGAGAAGCATGCAGAAGATTGTTGTAGGGATGGAATCAAATGCATGACTTATTACTAAAATAACACTTTTAAATTTTAATAAATCCTCTAATAATGACCCATTCTCCTTTACTAAATATCCATTGGCTTATTACATGTTGAGCCCATGAGAATTGACCAAGAGCATTGAGATAATCAATCTAGACAGTGGGAATGGAAAATGGGAACCTTCAAAATTATGGACAGATAAGGAATACACCTAAAAAATGGTTTTTTTTTTTTTATCAAAAAGGGGTAAAAATTTAAGTTAATTACTTTTTGGGGGTAAAATTTTTTTTATTTCCCAATTGGGTGGTACGACTTTGCATATGACATTTGTTTTGTCCTATGTTTTTTTTTTTTATTTTTTTAACTATTATAGGAAAATGGAAGTCGAAAAAATATTTATAACTTTAAAGTCGTAAATATATTTATGACTTTAAAGTCGTACCAAATCCCACAATTTCATTAATTTTTCTCAAATTAATTAAATAATTTTTTCTCTGTCATTATTTATTTAATTTAATATAATTTAAAAAGAAATAATTTAAAAAAAGTTATTATTAGTTTAATATTTGTTTTTATTATTTGAGTAGTTTGAAAAGACAAATAAATTTGTTTATATATTGAGTAGGAGATTACAAATTTTTATTCTTAAACAAAATTTAAAATTGTTAGTTAATTTATTTTTTAAACATATGCAATTTTAAAAAATCATTTAATGTTGTTTAAAAAATAAAGAAATGAATAATTAAATTAAAAAGAAAAAAAAAAGGGAAGTAGTGGAGCATTACATGACTTCAAAGTCGTGAAACTCCACACAACTTCCAATAAAAAAGGAAAAAATTGAAAAAAAAGGAAAAAAATAGAAATATTGTTTGTTTAATTTGTTTGCCTAATTTATTTAATAAATATAATAATTTTAGTTAATTATGATAATTAAATTTTATAGTAGTAGTTGTAAAATTAATATAAGATATAATTTAAAAAATGTTGTTGTTTAATTTAATATAATTTATATTATTTTTATAATTTGAGTAATTTGAAAAGGCAAATAAATTTAATTTTTTTAATAACACATGTAAGTTTAATTTGAAAAATAAAATTTAAATTTTAGGTTGTTTGAAAATTAATAAACTGGATAGTAAAATAATTTAATAAATATATACATTTAATTATTATAATATATGAAATAATGATATTAAATTTGATTGATTCTTTTATGTATATATATTAAATTATTGTAATTTATTATATTAATTTTATTATTTTTAAAATAATTTTGTAATTGTTGTTAGTAATTTTAAATTTCTAATTTGGATAAAAATATTGTTTGAATAATTTTTTTTGTAATAGTAGACTTTTTTTGTTATATGAAATAAGAGATATATTTATTTATTTGTATTTATTTATTTATTTTGGTAAATATCATTATGTTAATTAATCTAAAATTATATTAGATGAATAGTTGATATATTAAAACCAAATAAAATACATTTAATAATTTCATAACTATGAGGATACTTTTTTTGCAAATAGAATGTGTAAACTATAAGAATACTTTTTTTGCCAGTAGCCATGCTTAAGTATATTCAAATTCTCTTAGCTGTTGCGGCAAGTCTTGATTATGAGATTTGGCAAATGGATGTCAAAACTGTTTTTTTAAATGGAAATTTAGGAGATGGCATCTATAGGCAGCAACCAAAAGGGTTCATAATCAAAGGGCTGGAACATATGGTATGCAAGTTGCAAAGGTCTATCTATGGACTTAAGCAAGCATCCAGGTCATGGAACATTAGGTTTGATCAAGCCATTAAATCTTATGATTTTGAGAAAAACCCTGATGAGCCATGTGTATACAAAATGATCCAAGGGAAAGCAATATCTTTTCTGGTGCTTTATGTAGATGATATACTCCTTATTGGAAATGCCACGAAGGTATTATCGAGCATAAAGACCTGGCTGAGCAAGCATTTTGATATGAAGGACCTAGGAGAGACCAATTACATTGTTGATATTAAATTCTTACGAGACCAGAAGAATAGGTTGTTGGCATTATCCCAGGGATCCTACATTGACAAGGTCTTTGCCAGGTTCGGTATGGAGAATTCTAAGAAGGGTATTTTACCCTTCAAGCATGGGATTCATCTCTCTAAGGAGCACTCTCCTAAGACGCCTAAGCAGAGAGAACGCATGAGTAGGATACCTTATGTTTTGGTTGTAAGTAGTCTCATGTATGCTATACTGTGCACTAGACCAGATATTTGTCATGCAGTGGGAGTGGTTAGTCGATACCAAACTAATCCTGGAGAGGAACACTGGATCCAGTTAAACATATACTTAAGTATCTTTGGAGAACGAGAGATTATATGTTGGTCTATTCAAGTGGGAGTCTTGAAACCATTGGTTACACAGACTCAGATTTCCAAGGAGACATTGACTCAAGAAAATCAACTTCAGACTATGTGTTCACTCTTAATAACAGGGTTGTCTATTAGAGAAGTATCAAACAATCATGTATGACTGACTCTATCACAGAGGTTGAGTATGTAGTTGCATCTGAAACTGCAAAGGAAGCCGCATGGTTAAAGAAGTTCCTTATGGATCTTCAAGTGATACCAGGTGTTGGTCGCCCCATTGCACTTGAATGTGACAACGTGGGGCAGTAGCACAATCTAAGGAATCGCAGTGCCACAAAAGACAGAAACACATAGAGAGGAAGTACCACTTGATCCGAGACATCATTGAAAGAGGAGACACAGTGGTATCCAAGATAGCATCGGAAGAAAACCTTGCTGACACTTTTACTAAGAGTTTGCCTGAACGTGTGTTTGAGAGGCATGTTACATCTATGGGTCTTAGGAGCATTCTGGACTTGCTATAGCTTTAGGAAATTGTTTTCTTACTTTGTTTATTTTGTGCTTTTTGAGCGAGACATCATGACATTGTATTTTTTTGAAAATTATAAATAAGGTATTATTCAGTTTACAATGGAAGAAAGCCCTCGTGGTCGCAGAAAGCGAGCACACCCTTCTTCTTCTTCTTCTTCTTCTTCTCCTTCTCCTCCTTCACCAATCTCCAAGAAGCCCCAAATCTTCCCTTCGTTTCAAGACATCCCCAATCTCCCTTCCAACATCGAATTCCTCTGCCACCTCATCCCCACCATCAAAGCTTTCATGTCCTTAGGCAACTTGACCAACTCAAAAGTATGATTATCATGCAAAGACTTCATCTCATCCTTTATTGCTACAATCCATTCTTTCTTGTACTCATTTCCATAGCCTCTTCATAGCACTCAGGTTCTCCCCCGTCAGTTAGGAGCACATATTCATCAGATGAATAACGAGTAGAAGGCAAATGCTGTCTAGAAGACCTTTTAAAAGGAATATCAGATTCAACAGAATTATCAACCTCATCATTATCAATATTCTCAACTGGATCATCTGGAATATGAGTAGGGGCATCATCGTGATTGTCAAAATCTGCTACATCAGGCGTATTTGTATCAGGAATTGGATCAAAATCAACTAAATCATCAGTTCTTAAAGACTCTGATTTCTTTGCCTTTCCAATATCTTCAATGGTTTGATCCTCTATAAAAACAACATCACGACTTCTAACAACCTTCTTTCCAACAGGATCATAAAATCTATAGCCAAATTCATCATGACCATAACCAATGAAGATACATTCCTTTGTCTTGACATCTAACTTGGACCTCTCATCTTTTGGTGCATGCACAAATGCTTTACAGCCAAAAACACGAAGATGGTCATAGGAAACATCCTTCCCATACCACACTCTGTTAGGAACATCAGCCTGTAAAGCAACAACAGGAGACAAGTTAATAACATGTGCAACAGTACATAAAGCCTCACCCCATAAAGAAGCTGGTAACTTTGCTTCAGAAAGCAAACATCTAACTCTCTCCATCAATGTCCTATTCATCCTTTTTGCCAAGCCATTGAGCTACGGATTCTTGGGGGGCGTCTTCTAGTGTCTAATACCCATCTGCCTGCAGTATTCATCAAAAGGTCCACAAAACTCGCCACCGTTATCAGTGCGAATACATTTCAGTTTCTTCCCTATTTCTCTCTCAACCAAAACCTGAAACTGTTTAAAAACACCAAGCACTTGGTCTTTAGTCTTCAAGACATAAACGTAAAGCTTTCTCGAATGGTCATCGATAAAAGTAACAAAATACAGTCCACCACTGAAAGTCTTAGTCCTCATAGGACCACAAAGATCTGAATGCACCAACTCAAGTACCTCTGATTTCCGAGAGGGAGGATGACTCTTAAAAGAAACCCTATTTTGATTCTCAGCCAAGCAATGAGCACATTTTTCTAACCTTGCACATTTCAAACCTGTAAGAAGATTCTTCTTGGCCAAACAATTCAGTCCCTTCTCACTAATGTGACTCAGCCTCTTGTGCCATAAATCTGACGAACTATCACGGTCAACAACATTTATAGCATCAACTAAAACAAAAGCTTTCATCCAATACAAACCTAAAAACTTCTTACCTCGTGCCACAATCAAGGAACCCTTAGTGAGCTTCCACTGTCCACCACCAAAGGTATTAAAATAACCATCATCATCTAGAACACTAGTACACCTCATATGCAAACGGATGTCTGGTGCATGCCTGACATTCTTCAAAATCAACTTTGTTCCTATGCTGGTTTCCAAACAAACAGTACTAATGCCAATCACCTTTGACGTATCATTATTACCCATCTTCAACACACCAAAATCACCTGGAGTATACAATGAGAAAAAATCCTTCCTAGAAGTCACATGAAAACTGGCACTACTGTCAACAACCCAACTAGAATCATCACAAGCAACATTGATCAAGTTCTCATCATAAACAATCAAAAGATCTCCTACACTAGTAGTGGAAACACTACCATCATATCTCTTTTCTTGCTTGCCTTTGTTATCATTTTTCAGCTTATAACAAAACTTTTGAAGATGAACCTTTTTACCACAATAACTGCACTTGTAAGTTTTCTACTCAGACCTTGATTTGCTTCTACACTTGCTTTTACCTCTGTGACCTCCTTCTTGATCCCTGTTTGTACTTCTCCCCCTGATTTCGGTGACCAAAACCTCTACCTGTGAAGAGGATGCTTGCTGAGTACGTCGTCTGGCTTCTTCATTCAAAATAGCAGTTTTTACAAAATCCATGGTCACAATACCACCAGGAGCAGAACTAGTCAGAGTAACACGAAGATTTTCTCAAAAATTAGGTAAAGTATTAAGCAACCAAAGTCCCAAAATTTCATTATCAAATTTTACACCCATGCCAGACAACTGATCAAAGCAACCTTGAAAATCACTCAGGTGATTAGAAATAGAAGTACCTTCCTTATACCTTAAATTTATAGTTTGTTTCAGCAAAAACAATTTTTTGTTCCTAGTTTTAGAAGCATACAAGGTTTCAAGCTTGTCCCACAAAGTTCTGGCGTGTGAATCATTATCAATATGATTTAAAACATTATCATCTACCCATTGACGAATAAAACCACAAACAATCTCATGCTCAAAAGCCCATTCTCCATTAGATTTATTATCAGGTTTCTGAATAGCAAATACAGGTAAATGTAATTTTTTCACAAATAGTAAATCTTTCATCTTACCTCTCCACTTGTGGTAATTAGTTTCGTTCAAACTAATCATTCTACTGTAATTAGGCTCCATCATTCAATCAAGCAAATTTCCCAGAAAAATAAATCAACTCTGTTGTCAGCTATTGGAAAAGGCACGTATGCATAGCGGAAAAATTACACAAATATGTAGTGGTAAATAAAACCTTTCCCGCTTGAATGAACCTGTGAGAAGTGTAATATACGGCAATCCAAAAATCCAAAGGGTGCAGAAAAATAAAGATACAATAGTAAGAAGAACACCAATAATTTTAACGTGGAAAAACCCCAGTGTGAGGGACAAAAAACCACGGGACCAAGTCCAGAAAAATATCCACTATGTAAAATATCAAAGAGTACAACAAAGAGTTTCTACAATAGAATCTTACAAGTAAATGCCTACTTACTCTTAAAACAATAAAAATCAACAATGCAATAATATTCAAATAGGGATCCACAACAGGGTAAAAATATCTTTTGCCAAAACATGAGAGAAATAAAGTTCTGAGTATACTAGATGAAAATTTACAATATTAGAAATAAATGACTGAAATTCCATAAAAAAAACATAAATAAATATTCAACCAATATCGCAAAGTAAGCAAGCTTTTTCTTTTTCTCTCCAGCGGTGTAGAAGAAACTAAAAACAAAAGCAAGCAGTAGCGCAACATTCACTTAGCTGCTTTTTATTCCTTTTTAAAAAAAAAAATTGGTTGGCCCAATACTTGAAGAGGCCCACAAACACAATTGCCTCGATAGCAGCAAAAAGCCAGCGTATAAGGTGTGCTTGATGCTAACAGATAAGGCAAAACAACCCATAATCCAAAGACAATGGTTCCTTAAATTACCACCACAACCCGCAACACCTGGAGAGTCTTTAGCAGTACCATCCATGTTGCATTTGCTATAGGGGGATTTCATCTCACTTGTTTTATAACCTGAGCCTTTCTAAGGGCCCATGTCAAAATAATATGGTTTCAACTACTTCATCCTAATTTAATAAATTAAAATATTACTTCCATACTTTGCTTGTGAGAACCAAATCCACAAGACCACAAATTCATGACAGAGACTATATATTATAAGAAATACAAACCAAGTTAAGCTACACCACTTGTTTAGTTTGCACTTTAATTTTTAGACAGCATTTCAAATACAAATAATGCATTGCAAATTCATACTACTGAATCCTAAAAGAGTCGGTCCAACTCATCTTCATCTAGAGAACATTTATTATTGCTGTAAAATTCGTGAAAAGCATTCCCTCGAATCTCATAAATTTCCTGAAGTTCACTTTGCATGAACGTGATTGAGAGTAAATATTCTAACCTATATGCAAAGAAATGCACCAAATCACGTGAAACCAGCACTGCTTTCTGTTAAAGATATAAATTCCCAACATAAATATTAGAATAATTTTCCATATATACTATTAGCATGGTTGCTGCTCGTACGTACTTCAAATCAAATCGATGTTCATTCGGTTCCTAAAGACCCACACCAGCTAGCCTTAAATATGAGTTATGTTTTGATCAATTTATGATCGATTTTTTTTTTATTAGATTGGCTAACATAATATTAATGGAAACTCCAGCTAATTTCGGCTCATAGATATACTGTATTGGATTGGATGTGCTTATAGTACATTATCGAAAATCTTGTTTAGGCCAACATTATTGCAAAACAGCAAAAGACTAGTTCAACGTGACATTTTTTACAATGATCCATTAATCAATATCAAAATCTGGCTTAAAATTTCTGTTTATTTTAATTTTTCTTTTTTTTTTTGTTCTATATAAGAAAACACGGGTGTCCATCAACTCACAGAATCAAAGATTAATCGCAGAATGTGATTGTCACTGACTTAAGTATATTTATTTTAAATTGAACCAACACCTAAATAACATTGATTAATTATTTTGAATGTAATTAATTGACGTGGAAGCACGAACTTAGAAGCATTTATAAACGAATTTAATTTTGATTAAATAAAAAAATTACTGAATTGAAAAATATTGTTTTTGTACCCTGAAACCGGAAAACAAAATTTTGATTTAATAAATATCATTGTGGAGGGATATACCACGAGTACCTTAGGAAAGTAAAACAAAACGAAAAATCCCCACATGGTAAGAACCAGTAAATCTCAAAAACAACTATACCGATAAACTTTATTTAACTTAAACTATAAGGTTGTACTCTGGGAAGGGTATGCATTAAAAACGTACAAGATAAAAAAATTAGTACTTCTTAACTTATCAAATTTAATTTCCTTAATTCTTAGGACTTCATAGTCAACTTACATCATTTATGTTTGTGTCATTTTGTATATTCCTAATTTATTTTTATGGCATGGGGGTTGTTGTTGTAATTATCTGTACTAATTCGATCGGTTGTTGAAACATCTATAATTGATAGATCCATGAAAAAATTGTATCTTTCTATACGGTAGTACACAATGACATTATACTCACAAGATTTTCTTAACCTTAGAAGGCTAAGGAAAATGAAACATCACCAAACCTAAATTGTTTGCTTCGTAAGATATATATTATAAGTGTCCTTGACAAAATAAACCCCGACAATAAGAAAGTTAGTACGTAACTTAATTTCATTGTAAGAAGACAAAGAGAAAAAGAGAAAGACAAATACTCGGCGACTAGTGCTAGAGGTAATGTATATAATTTGCTAAACATCTGTTCCCAAATAATTCAGACTTAGATCGATTGGGTAAAGTGGGATACTAACAATTATTGGTTGTTAAAAAATATCGATGTTGAAGATCAAATAGACAATACAGTTTCTTAAAAAAGGAAAAATTAAAAATATATTCTGGATAACAACGAGAGAATTCAGGTTTCAGTTGAGTTCAAATTTGAATTTCACTAGTACACTATTACTCGAATTAATGCTACTTTTTTTTCACTGATCAAATGGGTAGGGAAGCTAAATTATAGTATGCAAAAATGATAATTACACAAAAAATTCCGATGATTTTATTTATGGCTTCTTGAAAATTATGAATAA
This sequence comes from Glycine tomentella, assembly GCA_007407185.1. NCBI lineage: Eukaryota > Viridiplantae > Streptophyta > Magnoliopsida > Fabales > Fabaceae > Glycine > Glycine tomentella. The sequence goes on from PYAF01001934.1 coordinate 3,166,430, forward strand.
TATACGTATATGCAATGTGAAAAAGAAGAATATTGTAATATAGAAATAGAATTTTCAAGATTAAGAATATCACTTTGGTAAAGTATGCGATAGAAGTTATTGTGACACTTGTTAATCAACTAGTGATGACTACCAAGACATGAATGTTTGGTTTGGATTATTTTCGAATTGCAAGCTTCAAGATTCCATGAATTGGGATTTAAAACTCAAATAGAAAAATGAAGAAGATTAAGGAATGATTAGGAATGATGTCACGATCCACAAACAGAACGATAAGTCGGAGGAGAATTTACCATAAAGGAAAGCTTCCTTGATAAGAATCAATTTGGTTTCAATCAAGAACCAACAAGAGGTTAAGCTCTCAATTCAAGCAAATGTTTAATTTCTATTAATCAAAGTTAACCAAAAATAGCAAAGTCTAAGTATTTATATGACTAGGCCTCTAATAAATTACCTAAAAACGTATGTTCAGGCCTATTTGCGAAAATATAAAAGCCCGTTACCAAAAATAACAAAATATAGGGCAATATTATGATTTAAACTGAAAATAATCGATTAATACGACCTGTAATCAATTAAAACAGAGCGTTTCTGCCTTGTGTAATCAATTACAGCAATATTGTAATCGATTAAAACAGACAAGATTTGTTTGTGTAATCGATTACAGCAACGTTGTAATCGATTAAAATAAACAGATAGACAGACATCACTAGTTTGCATAATTGATTAAAACAGACATCACTTGCTTATTACAACAGACAAGACTTTTGATATGATCTTGAAAAGCTTGGCTTCTAGCCCTTGTCATGGGTCCTTTAAAGCTCATCAAATAAAGTGCTTCAAGCTCTCCTTTAGACCTTTGGAATGAACCTCCATCATCATGATCCTTAGATAGTCCTCTATCATCCCCTCCTTCTTGAAAAGAATCCGTCCACAGATTTGCATTCAAAAAACATACATCACAAGAAGAAAGATCAGCGACATTAAAACTAGAACTCACCCCTTACTCACTTGGCAAGTCAATCTTGTAGGCATTGTCATTAATCCTCTCAAGGACCTTGAAAGGTCCATCACCCCTAGGTTGAAGTTTAGATTTCCTTGGAAAATGAAACCCATCCATCCTTATATGTAGCCAAACCCAATCTCTGGGATCAAATACCAATGTCTTTCTCCCCTTGTTGGCCAATCATGCATATTGCTCCATCTTCCACAAAATCCATGGAGATTCCTAACAAAAGAAGCTCTAAAGAGCCCGTGTATACTCAAAATAGAAGAATCATTAGGTATGGAGATTAAATCAATAGGAAATAATGTGTTAAAACCATAAAATACCTCAAAAGGAGAAAAGTAAGTGGTAGATTTGGTTACCTTATCATCAAGTCTAGAATTAGGATGTTGATACCTTACAGTGATGTTGTTGGTCTCTTCCGAATTAGGCATATATGCAACCCTATTAGGAATTGAAGCTCCCGAAACAAGAACAAATTGATTCTCACTTCCTTTTAAAGGAGGCAAGTCGTGGGGTATATCTTGTGGAACGACAACCTCAACCTCCTTTACAAGTGTATCAAAACCTTTAGGCAACTCAAGGGTACTAGAAGACAATCACATATAATTTTGAATGAATAAATTCATTTGTTGTCTAGCTAGCATCACTCTTTTTAACTCCTTAGGTTTGATGAACAAACCCGATTTTATCACTAGTTGTTTTTCACTCTGTTTTTCTATTTTTGTTTGTTCTTTCTTTTTAGTCTTTTTGCCATCTTTTTCTTTTGGGCTTTTCTCTTTCAAAGGACTCTTTTTTTATTTTATTTTCTTTTTCTCTTTTCAATCTCATTTTTATTTGATCTTCACACACCTCACTTGGGGACAAAGGTGAGGGAACTACCTTTTTACCTTTATGCAAGAAAGAATAGTGATTGGTGACCCCATTGTGGGCAACATCTCTATCATATTGCCAAGGTCTACCAAGCAACACATGGCTAGCTTCCATAGGAACCATATCACAAAGCACTTCATCAACATATTTGTCAATGGAGAATGTAAGCAACACTTGCTTATCCACCACCAACTCATCATTGCAATTTATAAGGTTTAGGGTGAGGGACTATTTTTAAACCAAGCATCTCCACTAATCTAGTGCTTGTAACATTTGTGCAACTTCCTCCATCAATGATTAAAGAACAAACCTTTCCACTCACAAAGCATCTAGAATGGAAAATATTTTCTCTTTGTGTATCATCTCTATCTTTGCACAAGCTTCCCATGAGTCGTCTTACCATCAAAAGGTCTCCCTCTCCCGGTCTAAGGAAACAATCATCCTCACCTTCACTAGAGGAACTATTAGAATTCCTAGATGAATCACTATCCACCTCTCCATTTTCCAACACAATCATGGTCCTTTTGTTTGGTCATTGGGATGCAATATAACCTTTACCCAAACATTTAAAACATTTAATTGAACTAGATTTATTGGAAGGAGTTTGAGTAGGAGAAGTAGTGTTACTTCTTGAAGACTTTCTTTCAACATGTTGGGAGGCAGAACCCTCCTTCTTGGAAGCGTCCTTATCCTTCCAAGAAGAATGACCATATGAAAACTTCTTGTAGGCTTGTTTTTGCTTCATTGTTGCTCCACTTTCATAGCCCAATTTATAAGTTCATCCATGGTGTTGTAGGTTTGAAGCTCTACAACATCTTGAATACCCCTATTCAAACCATTCAAAAATCTAGCCATTGTAGCCTCATTAGTCTCCTCAATGTTTGCTCTTACCAAAGAAATTTCCATCTCCTTCTAATAGTCATCAACACATTTATTCCCTTGATAGAGCCTTTGTAATTTGTTATGCAATTCCCTTATGTACTGAGGTGGGACAAATCTCTCCCTCATGATTCCTTTCATTATCAACCATATGTCCGGTCGATGTCTCCTCAATCTTCCTCTTTCCATTTGCACTTGAGATCACCAAGCCATGGCATACCCTTTAAATTCTAAGCTAGCCAACTTCATTTTCTTTTCTTCACTAAAATTATGACAATAAAAAACTTGGTCAACTTTTATCTCCCAATCAAGGTAAGCTTCCGGGTCATTAGTACCTAGGAACTTGGGAAGTTTAAATTTCACATGTTCCATTTCATCCCTATCCCTCCCATGCCTATGCCTTCTACCATCTTCATGGCCATCATCACTCCCTTGAGAAGAATGAGGTGACCTGTGATGTCCCATTCTCTCCATATGCTCCATTCTTCCACTCAACTCTTGAGTACTTCGGTGTATCTCATCAAAACGTTCTCCCATCCTCCTTTCAACATTTCTTTGCAACCTATCCATTTGCTTAGCCAATGAAGTCATTAGCTTAGCGGTTCTAGGGGAAGGTGGATCACTATACTATCGGACACCATTGCTACAACAAAATGGACCTTACCACTCACTAAGTGTTTACACTCTTCAACACTCGTGTTTCACAATTGTAAGACTTTTTTCTATAAGGTTCACTCTTGTCTTTTTCCACTCTCTAACTTTTTTTCAACTCTTGAAATTCAACTAAAGATTCCAAGTCAAAGAATATCCAAAGTGAAAGATGAAACAAATCCAAACTCAACTTAAGAGGTCAAGGAAGAAAGAAAAATTCTAAGACAAAACCTTGGAAATTTAGAAGACAAGCAATGAAAGCTCAACAAGAAAAACACAATTCAAAAGGAGAGTCAACAAAGACAATGATGAAGATATATAAAAATATTGACTAAATATAAACCATTGTAATTATGCAAAAAGATAGTGCTATAAAGCAATCATAAACACACACTAAGAGAGAGGGCTTTTAAAATAAAATTTTGGTTGTCAACTTTTTTTTACTCTTGGATCCACATATTTTTTATATTTTCATTTTGACCCCAATATAGTTTTTAATAATTGTCTTTTGGTCCTTCGAATTTTCTCTTTTAGGACCCAAAACTTTTTATATTTGCACAAACGCTCCAAAACTCTCTAGACTTAAATTTTATGAATCAAACTCAGAAAATTTCTAGAAATGTTATGAGTTTCATGAAGAACACCAAGAATATAAAGAACAACCCATATTCAAAACAACTCAAAATTCAACAAAATGATAGGGGAAATGGAGACAGTTGCAAGATAAACTCAAAAATCAGACAAGAAACACAAAGAACAACAAACAAGCAAAAATCATGATTTTTCAATTTTCATTTTCCAAAAAAAAATAAAAACGAAAATGCAAATAACATAAATATAAATCTTTACGAAATGCTTTTCGGAATCAAGCTCTGATTACCACATGATGACTACCAAGACATGAATACTTGGTTTGAATCGTTTCCGGATTGCAAGCTTCAAGATTCCATGAATTGGGGTTTAAAACTCAAATAGAAAAATGGAGAAGATTAAAGAATGATTAGGAATGACGCCATTATCCACAAACGGAACGATAAGTCGAAGGAGGATTGGCCACAAAGAAAAGCTTCCTTGATAAGAATCGATTTGGTTTCAATCAAGAACCAACAAGAGACTAAGCTCTCAATTCAAGCAAATGCTTAATTTCTATTAATCATAGTTAACCAAAAATAACAAAGTCTGAGTATTTATATGGCTAGGCCCTTAATAAATTACCTAAAAACGTAAGTTTAGGTCTATTTGCGGAAATATAAAAGTCCATTACCAAAAATAACAAAATATTGGGCAACACTATGATTTAAACCAAAAATAATCAATTAATACGACCTGTAATCGATTAAAACAGAGTGTTCCTGCCTTGTCTAATCGATTATAGCAATGTTGTAATCGATTAAAACAGACATGATTTGTTTGTGTAATTGATTACAGCAACATTGTAATCGATTAAAACAAACAGACAAACAAACAACACTAGTTTGCGTAATCGATTACAGAAATATTGTAATCGATTAAAACAAACAACACTTGTTTATTACAACAGGCAAGACTTTTGATATGATCCTGAAAGACTTGATTTTTAGCTCTTGTCAAGGGTCATTTAAAGCTCATCAAAGGAAATGTTTCAAGCTCTCCTTCTAGACCTTTGACTTGGAATGGTCCTCCATCATCATTATCCTTAGATAGTTCTCTATCAACTAGTATAACACACATCATGAAAAATATCATGAACGGTTTTGTTTTTATTGGTACAAAGAGAAAGAAAAGAAGACGGGAGGAAAAGCAAAATTAGAGAGAGAAAACTAGAAAGAAACTTCAAGTAAAACTAACCTAAAATTTAAAACACAACCCCTAGAAAGAATTGGCCGCTACATCTTTAATTTCAATAACTAGCTCTGTTTCGCAATGTATAAAGTTTTCTAGTCCAAATAGAAAAGAAAATCTGTTTTATTCGAATGAAAAATAGCACGGTATATTATGGTGATAAGGACCTAATATAAATGGATATAACTTTTCTTTTCTATGTCAAGTGAATCAGCTTCATCAGGAATCAGAATATATCCCTACAACTTGCGATAGACCCTATCTGAAATAAGGTGCTAGCAGTGCCATTTGCTAGAAACTTGACTTTTAATTTTTAAATAGAAATAATGTATTAAAATAACTTTAGTAATTAACTCCTTTAAGTAAAATAAAGTAAAAATAATGTATTAAAATAACTGTTAACTGTAGTAATTAACTCCTTTAAGTAAAATAAAGTAAGGTTTTTTGTCTAAATATTGTGGTGTATGTTATTAACGTGAGTAAACTAAAATTTAGATTAATGTTAACAAATTTCCTCTCTCTTTTATTTAATTATGATTTTTTTTTAATTTCTAAGACTTAAATTTAATAACTTACTAGCTTAAAGAATTTAAGATTAATTTAACTCGGACTAACAATACATTGATATTCTATCTCTATTTATCAATTTTTATTTGAAAATGAGTTTGAAATGTGTGATCAGATAGTTTTTAGTCATTCAACTTTAGAAATGGGATAAAGCATGACAATATATTAGAATTGATGACCTGATTCAATTTTAAGGAAATCATAATAGGAATTAATAATTTTTAAAAAGTTAAATTTAAACTTTATAAACTTTAATATTGTGGTTCCAGATATATATAAAGAAAATGTTTTCCATCTCAGAAAAAAACTTATATATAATGAAAAACTATTTAAAATGTTTTTTGCTTTTTATGTCCATATAGATATATATTAAAAAGAGAGCACTTTTATGAGAATACTTAATTATTGTAAGATAAGAGAATAATAAATCTAAACTATATATATGAACTAGATTAAAAGAAAAATACACGACCCTTTTAAGTGGTAATGTGACCGTGGACCAGCTTATAATCTTGATAATCATGTATGATGTATGATATGTATTTTGTGCGTAAAAAAAAATATACAAGTAGAAATGTAACCCTTACAATTATATATATGATAAAAAAAATATTTTTTTAAGTCATGTCATTACTTTAAAAAGTTAAATGAATTTTTTTTAAAGCACTTGGTTTATATGTTTTAATATTTTCATCGTGCATACTCAAATTTAATAACTAATATTTATTCCTTCCATTAATTCTCATGTGAAAAAATATTATCTAGCACATCTTATAGTGAGAGACACGCGCTTGCAGTAATTAAAAAAAATATTGCTTACGACAAGTTAGTAACGGAGTCAGAAATAATTATAACCCATGTTAAATTTTAGATAGTGATAAATTTTATTTTTAATTTTAATTAATTATATAAATATATATAATTATTAAAAAATTAAAAATTAGCTAATATGATGATCATTACTGATTATAAAATGGCTCCACCAATACAACAAGTCACTTGTCACAAAACTAATTATGAGATTAATCTTACACGTATATATAGTGACCTATAGAGTTATAGACACGTTTGGAAGTTGGAATTGTACAAGTTTTCATTTGAAAATTCTATTGAATTGATTTTCCCCGCAAGCGATGTCCATACTCCATACCGTAAAGGAAATGCAGATTCAAGTTATTTTTTCCTAACGTGCAACAAAAAAGAAGATTCAGAAAGCTTATCTTAATTAAAGTAGCAGGTATAACCTTTTGCCATTATTATTAATTAAATAACACTATATATAACAACATGGATGGTGGGCATGGCTTAAAAAAATCTATACAAAGAAAGTCTCAACTTGTCAACTTTCTTAACGTATGGACTTTGCGGCTTTCGTATTATGGAGGCTTAATTAGGATAAATATATACAAATACTAGTAAATAATGAAAAACTATGCAAACAGGATATGTGTGTGTGTGTGTGTGTGTGATTTCGCATTTCTTTTTTTATTTTCAAACCACACTGCATTGTGGGAGTGCCATGCAAATATTCATCCATCACATCTAGACATATATTGGCCAAATTAATGTCTCCAAAGTCTGTAGATAATTATCTGGATAAGCACACCGTACAAGCTCCATAGACTTAGCCTCCATGCACGCGAGAAATACTCTTAGGAAAAGAAAAGAAAAGGCAGAGCTAATGGTATTATAAGAAAACTACTGTTAGCCATATATAGATTACAAAATATTAAGAAACAATACCCTAATATGACAAGGGAATCTAATATACTCTTTTAGCCATATAGACTACAAAGCATTTTTGGTCTTAAGCCCATCCTATATGACACACTAAATATTTGGTGATTAAGAAAAATTATTTTGTCAACAAATTTTAGTTTTATTAAAAGTGATAAAAAAAAGGTATGTTTTTATATATGTTAATTTGAAAATTTTATATATACTAAATTTTATATCAAATTTACTTTCAGAGTTAAAAATTCAAAATATAGTAAATAAAACTTCATTTCAAAATTTATTTTAAACAAAATCAATTTTGTAAAATTAGTTTCATATAAAATTTCATAATGCTTACGGCACACCAATGACCAAACACACATTTGGAAGATTTTTATCTTAACAACTTGGCAACATTCATGTCCCATCATGTTTGGATGAGCTTTTCTTTTTGGGTATATTTTCCAAGAATTTGTAAAATGATTTATGTGTGTTTTGGTGGGAATATATACTTTATTATCAATTCGGTTAACCGTAGCAATTTTTTTTTACTCAATTCGGTAAACACATAAAGTTTTGAATTTTATGCAATAGTTTTTTCAATTTAAATTATGTGTGTAGGACACCGCATAACACAATACGTGCAAGAACAGTATTCTTTCTTACATTCTTGTATGTTAGAACACATTTCTCACCAAATCAAAAGAGGAAAAAAATGTAATCATATCATATAACGCGGAGATTGGTAATGTAAACAATTCCGTATTACAAATTTTCTTCTTTATCATTAAGCAGCTAACAATGCGTTAATATTATTCTAACATCTAATTAATATCTAAATTACATTCATATTAGCTTTCATAAGTTATATTTTTAAAAGACATGGTCATTAACATATAGATATTTTTTAAAGAAATAAGTATATGCAATCTAATATTTTGACATTAATAAAATTTACTCAATTTTTTAAACATAAAATTTAAAACATATAGTTGCATGTCCTGCATGTGTGTTTTATTATTTCGTATAAACAATTGTGAGGATCATTTGTAATCATCTCGCATGGCAACTTCAATGAATATAAGAAGAGAAAGTTGGTGCTTTAGTTACTCCTTAATTAAGCATTGACGGTATTATTTTTGTTATCTGTTTGTTGCATGTTGATCTTCAAAGAGTTGTATAATAATAATAATAATAATAATAATAATAATAATAATAATAATAATAATAATAATAATAATAATAATAATAATAATAATAATAATAATAATAATAATAATAATAATAATAATAAAATTAAGGTGGACATTTTTCTGAGACATTTTGTTGATCTAGGATTCATGGTTGGGGTTCATAAAAAATCAATTTGGTTCATAAATGGTGTTTTTGTATTAGGGTGTGCATGCAAGGGAGTGAAGATGGGGATGGAGCGAGGAAGAACAAGACCATTGGTAAATTTGAAAAAGAGAGAAAAAAAATAAAGAAAAATAAATAAAATCTTATTCCAATGTTATATCTCTTAAAAGATAGTGTTAAGATAGATTATATAAGTGAGAGACAATTCTTTTCCTATGTTTTTGGTGTTGAATTAGGTTCAAATCTATATTCTAAGATGATATTAGAGTCTATTCTAAATTCATTAATGAGTTATCTACTATATTATTCACGCACTGTGTATTAGAAAAAATACAAGTTTCATATCGACTAAAGATAATGACAAAATAAAATATATAAGTGAAAGATAACTTTTACTTTATAAATTAACTTTTGAGATTGAATTAAATCCAAACTCACATTCTACAACGGTACACTAAAAGAGCTGCCAATTAGCCGCATCTAATGTTAATAATGTTATTGATAGGTTTCACTCGAGTACCGACACCTGCCAGGCCAAAACTTCAATATGATAGGTGGGTCCCACTCCATAAAATATAGAATAAAAATAAATGAAAAGAATTAAAAAAATTTATATATAAAACAATTTAAATGACTATGAATATGAATATGAAAAGGATAAATATAAAAAAAAATCTATTTATTTGAAATAGAATAGAGTGAAAAATAAATTAAAATGTGTAAAAATATTTTTATTTATTAAAAATAGTTTTCCCATTTTTATTTTCTAATATTAAATTTAATTTTTATGCTATAAAAATTGTTTAGTTTTTAAAAATTTAAAAAGACATAATTTTCTTCATGTTTTATGTCAATTTGCTAGGAAGAGTATTTTCAAAGTCTTACAAAATAAAATTAACTTTTGTTTAAATAAATAATAGATTTAAATATATATATATATATATATATATATATATATATATATACATACATATATTTTATCTCATCTCAATCTTTTTTTCCCGTTCCTTTTCACTCCATTTCCATGTAAGGTTAACATGGATAGACATTGAAAGTTTATCTCCATCATTAATTCTTTTACGGCCATCTTTGAAATAGTTATTGGTGAATATTTAATTAACCATTGAATGAGTTATGAGTGTCTCTTAGTAAAGAATGATAATATAAGGCAAAGATAAAAAAAATTATAATATCACTTTGAATTATAATTATATCTTTGAAATTGTTCTTGGTGAATATTTAATCAACCATTGAATGATTTACGAGTGTTTCTTAGTGAAGAATGATGATTAAGGCAAAAATTAAAAATATAATTAATATCATTTGAGTTTATTAAAAATATATATATATATTACAAGGGTAAGTTAAATATATTTAGTTTATGTAAAATGAGAAAATTTTTGGTTTCAATCTCTAAAATATTTTTTTAATGATTTTCATCCTTTTAAAATTTAATTGAAATCATTGTTTTTCATTCTTATAAAATGAACAAAATTAATATCATTTGTGTTTATCTATATATATATATATATATATATATATATATATATATATATTACAAGGGTAAGTTAAATATTCACCAAGAACAATTT
>PYAF01001934.1:3176990-3198222 GCA_007407185.1 Glycine tomentella
GCATCTATATATTAAAGATATATAATCTCATCACTCATGATGATAGTCCTAATTAAAATCATTCAACATGATATTATGATCATCTAACAATCTAATAATAAATCTGAAAACTACTTCATATTTAGATAGTTGGACATTTCTTTACTATTGCACAAATATGACAGTTTTTTTATCTTTTACAAAATTTTATTCGTATGATAAACAATTAGAACATTAATTTACTGAACATATAAATTAATTGATGTAAGATTATTAATTTAATTAATTATTTTAAGTTTGAGTTTTAGATATATAATTGTTTCAAATATTAAAAAGAAAATTTTGTCAATTTAAACCCCTGTAAGATTTAAAAAATAATAATTCACCAATGTAAATGGCGACACTAATGGTAAAAATAGTAATGATAAATAACATACAGTTACATTATCTTCCCAAGATGTTCTGAACGCAGTACCAAATATATAGTTTACAATTTATAAAGTTGCATGATGAAATCTGCCATACGGAAAAATAAAATGAAAGAGATATCTTATTTTAAACTACACAATGGAAATAATAATGTTTTACTTAATCAAGATTAGACACAAGAACAGCAAAACTAGCGAAGCTGGGCTGTCATATTGTGGCTGGGAGCCGTTGGATGGTCACCAAACTGCAAAAAGCCAATCAAAGGCTTCCATGTTTTCCAATGCCATTCAGAGAACCAGTCACGAATCTTTGTCACAATATTAGCATTATTATTTTACTATTTTCCCCCCTATTTCAGACCACGTTTTGCAATTTTTTGTCCCTTTCCCACTCAGCAAACAATAATAAAAATACAAATTTCCACAAAACAAAACTATTCTTCCATCTTAATTTTGCAAATGAGTTTTTTTTTTATATATATCTTATATTAGTTTGATACATAAAACAAAAGAAGTCAATTGATACAAGGGATAATGATTTATATTTTTTAATCAAATAATTTATATTTAAATTTTAATTGACTTTTAAATATAGAATAAATTATGTTGAAAACAAAATATTTATCTTATTTATTCTCATAATTTTTGATGAAAATTAATCACCTTTTTAACTATAACTACTTTATACCCATTAACAGCTTCATAAGAAAAAAAATTTGAAAAAAATTGATTTGTTCTTTTTCAAAATCATTTTAAGGTGAATTAATATATTTAAAGAAACATCGAAGAATAATAGCGAAATGATTACAACCACAGAACCACTGAAGGAGTAAGGGATGCACATCGCCTCCAAGGTTGTCATCTCAATTTCGCAAAACCCCTTAATTATAATTATGACTTAATTAATGGCAGTTGTCTTTCCTCGCGCATAATAATCGAAGCCCACGTGCATTTAATTTAAGTTACTAAAAATAAAAAGTTTTCCCTTAAAAAGTAAAATAATTTTTTTTATTTCGAGATCAGAGAATAATGAGTTTTAATACTTATTGTTATTAAAAATATGATAAAATATATTAATAATATTTTAGGTAAATATTATCTTGCTGTAAAAAAAAGTTAAATATTAATCAGTATTCTTACTTCTTAGCACACTAATTAAATTTTTTTATATTTTATTATGATTTTCAATACATTCTTAGTATAATTTTTTTTTTCAATTTCTTAATCAATTCTCTTGTAGAAAATTTTCTCATACTTAGTATGCATATACCACCAAATATGTTGTTTTACATTTATAGAATATGTTAAACCTAAATTGTAAATATATAAAAGAAATAAAGTCAAACTTGTTACTACCATTACATCAATTTATTAAATAGTAAAAGTAAAATGAAAATATATATAAAAAAAGTCGGTAAAAAGTAGTATACTATTATTAATAAATAAATTTTATGTATAATTATTTGATTAGAAAATGATATTTATATATTTAATATGTATCACATAAATTTTATTAAACATTAAAAATAATTAAAAATAATATAACAAAAAAATATTATTAACATTTTCTCACATATGAATTGTAGAAAAGGTTAATTTTTTTAACATCTTTATTATTAATTTAAATTAACAAAAACAATATAATTTTTGCCAAAGATAAATAATTATTTTTTAAAATAAATAAAACTAGACGCTATATGTTTAGTTTAGTTTAAATTAATTTTTTTTAAAAAGAACTAATTTAAAAGATAAAAAACAAATAATTATTATTATTATTAAATAAGTTAAACAATACGAACAATCGAACATCATGTGAAAGGATTATTCTAACTTCATTAGACCAATAGACCCTGGTCCCTAACAACTAAAGGATGTTGTCCTCCTGTGGGTTCCCCGTCTTCTTCAGTTCTTAAAACCACAAGATTCCCTTTCCTAACCAACCCAATCCCATATCCTAATAAGTGTAATTTTTTTTTACAATATTTATTATTGTTATTATTAAATACTTTATTTTTAAAGCATTAGATATATTTATTGGAAGGGGTCAATGAGGTCTCTGTGTATATACAAAAACATCTTAGATGACCAATAAAAAAAATTAAACCATCATATTGATTTTGAAAAATATAATGCGTTGTCATATTAGAATTTCATGTAAGTTTTAAAACTTGTTATTTTAGTGTTCAAACATGCATTAATATTATTATTTAAATCATATCTTTTTTTATATTTAAAACATATGTGATTGGCAAATTACACCTTTATATACATATTTAAATTTTCTTTAATTGTATAGCTTTCTTGACAATATTATACTATGGTTTTAGGAACTAAAATTATATTTCACTTTGAAAATCATCTCTTTAAATAAACATTAGTATCTTGAAAAATTAATACAAGTCTTTTGATTATAAGATATTTTGAGTTTTTTTTTTTTAAAGTAAAATGTCTCAGTTATAACATTAACTCTTGAAACGTATATATCATTAAGATAAGTTTTGTAAATATTGTTTCTTATAATAAATTTTTTTCATCTATCCACTACCTAATTTGAGATCTTGTTGGTCAAGAAACCTTGAATTAAAACAAAATATTTGTATTCAAATTTTCTTTATTATAAACTGTAGAAACTAATAGAAGGATGGACAAACTCACAAAAGAATAATTTTGTTCTATAACTGCTGTATGTTGTTTTCATATTTTTATTCACCTTCTCCCACTCTGCATCAGCAAGCAGTACTTTAAAAATCCAAAAAATTCAATTATTTATACACAGAGCCATACCTCCTTCCCATCTCTCTTCCATCTTCTTTTCAAAATTCTCCCCCACCCCACAAGCAAAGCACCCTTAACTTTTCAACTTCATTTTTTTATTGGTTCCTCTTTTTTTCTTTCTTTCTTTCTCTCTATCCCATTTTTCTTTTTCTGGGTTTCTGTGCTTTTTGTTGGGATCTACTTCACAATGGGTTTCTCACAAGACCCCTGCACTGATTCCAATGCCCCAACCTCAACCTCTTCCACCTTAGTTGTAGATCACTACTGTGACTACGACAAGCTCAAATTCAAAACCTTTCTCAGAAAAATGTTCTGGGAATTCGGTCTCGCCTGTGTGGCCAACCCTTCCCGGCGCCGGAGAAGCTCCGGCGACGGCAAAAAGACGAACATGGAGCACAACAAGGCGTGGCTGCTTGCGGAGTCTGGTGGGTGTGGAGCAGAATTGACCAATGCTGACCCTCAATCGGTTCACTCCTCTTTCAGGTTCAGCTTCTGTTCTCAGGTTGAGTTGGAGTCCCTGAACATGAGTTCTTCGAGTGCTGCAACGGTTTTGATGGTAAATTTGGACAATGGGGTGAGTGAATCTCGCGCCAATGAAATGAAGTGGAGGAGAATGGAGTCGTTGGAGAAGAGCATATCCCCTGTGGCTCACACCTTGATCAGGTTTAGCTATGGTGAAATTATGTCTGCTACTAGGAATTTCTCCAAAGGTAACTTTTTTCTTTTCTTCTTTCTTTTTTGGTTAATAGTGACTTTAGAGTTTTATCCATGAAAAAAAATACTTAATTTTGGTTTTAGTCATTGTATCTTTTGAAATATCTGAACTTTCGTTCATGAGCAAGAGAAAAAGTGTTAACTTTAAATACTAAAATTTGAGTATGTTAAAAATACAGGAGCAAACTGAGGAATCTGTCGAGGATTGAAAACATTATTAACCTTTGTTTTGTATGTTTTGTTTTCATGTTTTTTTTTTAATTATTTATAAAAGTTGATTGGTTTGAGTAAGATCATGATTTTGTTTGTTTGTTATGGTATGTGTAGGGAGGGTGTTGGGGAGAGGAGCATTGAGCTGTGTTTTTAGAGGGAGAGTTGGGATTTTGAGGACTGCCGTGGCGATCAAACGGTTGGACAAGGAAGACAAGGAATCTGCCAAGGCCTTTTGTAGAGAATTGATGATTGCAAGTTCCCTTCATAGTTCAAATGTTGTTCCCCTGTTGGGGTTTTGTATTGATCCTGAGGAGGGTTTGTTTTTGGTGTACAAGTATGTCTCAGGGGGAAGCTTGGAGCGCCACTTGCATGGTACTATTCATTTCTGTGGTTTTCCCATGGCTTCTCGTTTGTGAGGTTGTGAATTGGTGAATTTTACCGATTCTAGCCTGATTTGCAGGAAGGAAGAAGGGAAGTTCGCCTCTCCCATGGCCTGTGAGGTACAAAGTTGCAATTGGGATTGCTGAAGCCGTGGCTTATCTACATAGTGGAACTGCAAGATGTGTTGTGCACAGAGACATTAAGCCCTCAAACATTCTGCTTTCTTCAAGGAAGACTCCCAAGGTGAGACATTTTCTTGTGAATCAATTGTAGGCTTGTGGTTAAGTAATGTGGAGAATCTAGTACACAGCCCGTGGGCATTATTCTGATTGTTTTGTTAATTTGTAGTTATGTGATTTCGGATTAGCTACATGGACTTCTGCACCTTCAGTTCCTTTCCTTTGCAAAACTGTCAAAGGAACATTTGGGTACAAACTTAAGCCTTTCATATTGATTCTTCATAATATTTGTCATGTTCTTTTTGTGTTACGGTTAGCTGAAATAAATCTTCTATTCCTCTGCTTTCCCTACAGATATTTGGCCCCTGAGTATTTCCAACATGGGAAAGTATCAGACAAGACTGATGTATATGCTTTTGGAGTGGTTTTGTTGGAACTCATTACTGGCCGGAAGCCGATTGAGGCAACAAGACCTTCAGGAGATGAGAACTTGGTCTTATGGGTGAGTTATTGCGTTAATTTTTTCGAAGTTGCCTTAATTCTTGATTATACATAGTTGAACTTATTCCTTTTGTGGACGAGATTGATAATAACCAAAGCGCTCTTCAGCATAAGCTACTCCTTTATAGTATATTAAAGAAAGCAATAAATCAATATCAATTCCACAGAAACAATGTGTTATCCTAGCTGTTTACTCCTATTACAAATCAAAAGAGAATTGAAAATTGTTTTATCCGCTTCTGTAATCAAACTTACTTGATCTAGTTGTGAAGTATGAGAGTTAGATTTGTAATGCATCTTAATAGTTCAGATAGATACTTTTTTTGGCAGGAGTCGATGTACTATATATTTTGAATTAGTGAGTTTATTTCTATCAATTCTATGCATGACAATATCCATGGTGAATTATATCTTGTCCTTTACTCCAAAGTTTGGCATTTATGACCACATTTGTGCTGGTAATTACAGCACTGCATTTAAGAAAAGTAATATCGAATTGACATGATCTTGCTAACATACGCCCAATGCGGCATTGTTTGCAGGCTAAACCTTTTCTACAAAAAGGGAAAGGAGCAATTGAAGAGTTGCTCGATCCTCAACTCAAGTGCAGTCTTAAATTCTCAAATCAAATGGGTAGAATGATTGAAGCAGCAGCTGCCTGTGTCACAAATGAAGAATCTCGACGACCTGGCATATGCGAGATTATTGCAATACTGAAAGGTGAAGAAGAACCTCTTCTCTCCAAAAGAAAGAAGTCCAGTTTTCTTGGGAATGGATGCGTGATTGATTGTTATTCTCAGTTACAACAAACAAATAATGAGATGAAAAGTCACTTGGCATTAGCAATGTTAGGTGTTGCAGAGTTTGAGGATGATGATTATCTCTATGGTAGATAAAACATGATGACAACCCTTAAGTAACCTTTTACTTTTTTGCCATGATTGTCACTAAGAGTGCTAAAGGTTAGATGTTGTGAGCGAGTTGAAATTGTAAATAGAAATAGGAGCTTAGATGAAGATTGTGTGTAGATATCTTCCCTTTTCTCAAAAGGGTGACGCTAATAGATTTTCATTCATGTTTGCGAATCATGTTCAATTCATGTTTGTAAATTTTATGATCTTTTATCTGATCCTTCTTGCTCATAAACACACGTTTTTGGTGGGATGGGGATAATAACCTTCATTTCAATGAAGAGCGTTAGGGTGTATGAGTTGCCCGTTTGAGAAGACTCCTCTTCTACTTCTCCCTCACCTAATTCATAATGACCCTAAACAGATAAAAACAATAAAAAAGAGTAAAAGACTATCAAGGAATGCATTAAGAATAGGTAAAGATATGACGAAATGTATTAAGTAAAGATACTTTTTAATTCATAAATTATTCTTGAGCGTATGTGGTATAATTAAGTTTATATATTTTGTAATTTAAATATGTTAAAGTCCTTGATAAGTGACATTAATTTTGTTATGGATTTTTTTAATAATTTTATGGATTAAATATGTTAATTTTTTTTATAAATGATCGAATTTTGTTATTGGTTCTTAATAATTTTATGGACTAAATATGTTAAGATACTTGATAAATGACTTAAAATTATTAGTAATCTATAATAAAATTTGGTTATTTATGAGATATCTTAAATATATTTAAGTCTTATTTTATTTACTAATTGATACATATGATTTGATATATAACTTTATACATTTATTTTCTCATTTATACAAGATCGTGTATTGTGTCAACATCAAAAAGAGGGAAAAAAATGTGTGGAATCTAGTTCACAACCTTAAGAATTAAGATTTTGATTTTCATAAATGCTCTGCTATTTTGTATTGAAGCTGGTCTCGATCGAGAAAACATAATCTCAACTGCCTCTAATGTCAAGGGCCTTGCTTTATAATTAATGAACATGTGAAAAACCAATTCGATTAAGTATATCGCAGGACTTGACCGTACAACTAACAACAAAAGCGTTAGGCCATACACAACTACAAAAAACAAAACCCCCCAAAAGAGGCTAACTAACACATCATGAACCTATCATTGTTACATCTTAATATATAAACGATGAACACACGCTGGTAAATGATTGTATGTTACAAACATTGTTGACAATATAGCACAAAGAAATAATAAAATTATTAAGAGCAAGAACTTAAAAAACCAAAAATCTTGGCTACATCCCTCACTAGGCCACGGTTGGCTCGTGCAAAATTTGTGAACTCTGCGTGTGAAATGAAGCCATCACCATCTGTATCAATCTCTGCCATCATCCGTTGCACTTCTTCCGGGGTCACCGATCCAAGTGCTTTAAGGGCATCACCAAGCTCTTGTGAAGAGACTTGGCCATCACCATTGGAATCAAAATGCTTGAAAATGCGTTCCCTATCGGCTACATCTTGGGGATCATCATCAGCCATTGTAGAATGTTTGTATTGTATACGTATAAGAATGAGTTTCTTCTGGTTTTGGTGTTAATCTCAAAATGGAGATTGAGGTTAAAGGCCTATGAACTTGGCTTGTAAACAGTTTGCATAAGTTTAAGCCATATTTAGTATAAAGGGTTTTCTTTTTATTGACATTAGGACCTAGTCACAAAGATAACATAATTCACAACTGGTTTACCAAACTTGGCTAAAATTCATTTTTTTACTAATATGAATGGAGGTAAATGGTCTTTAAGAGAATGGTTGAAAGTATTTTGCCAAATTGGGTCATTTTGGCTATATGAGATGTGACACAGTCCCATATGCATGGCCCCTCTTCAAAGGATTTGGTTGATCCTATGTACCTGATATAACATCATGTAATTACAGATGAAAAAAACCATAATTAGCAAAAGAAGAATGGATTTTCAAACCTTGGTTTGACTAACCATTGGGGCGGTTATATCCAACATTGTACTATCTCTTTATTGGCTTTCATTAACGTAGGTTTCTCCAAAATTTCTTCCAAACAAGGGGATAAAATTGAGTAAATGTTATTTGGTTGACAAAATCATATCTAACTTATTTGAGGAGCGCAATAGAGAAATTATCCACATCCTAATCACTAACAATTAATACATACAACCTGCATGCATTACACGTGACAATACTTGAATAAAACCATAGGTTCCAATTCTAGAATGGCCATCCCCCATCCTCTTCTTTTATTAATTTTTTGTGGAATAAAATTTAATCATGTGTTTATAGTTTGTATTTGCCAAAGAAGGGGAAAGAAAAAAGAAAAACTTTGTTCACATTAGATATTTTTAACTAGTGTTACGAACCAGTACTAGGCCCAACAAATGGCCCAGTCATCTAGCCCAATCCATCAGGAACATTTCAGACTTCCACCCAGTCGGATACTTTCTTAACCTCACCAACTTCACTCCCAAGCCAATATAACACTAGTGACTCTCCTTTCAAGTATGTTCTCTAGGCTCTTTTTTGAGCCTTCTCTTATTGAACTCATGTAAGATTTGATGTCTTAAGTGAGAGAGATGTGACTTATTAATGACTAATAAATAAGTTATTGATTATTGTAGACTAAATTGTAAATGGACTTAAGTTGAGTAGTTTTTAAAGATAATTATTATTTGATGGGAGTAGTGATTTGAAAGGTCTAATATCCACCGACATAAAATAAATTCTTTCTCTTCCAAACATTAGAGTATTCTCTAAACCCTAATCACCATCACGAAAGGTTGAGAAAATATAAAGAAAATTCAAAGGAAGCCAAATCTTATTTCCTTCCTCTATCAAGGAATCAAACGCACTGAAAAAAAGTCTTATTATGGAAAATGATACATACTATTTATCTCTTATTTGGGAGAATCATTAATTTTAAGACCGTGTTTGATTTTCTAATATTGAACCTTAGAAGACTATAACTTACATCATAGGCATAACTTACTTAAATTTAGTGTGTTTGGTTGAGGTGACAACAAAAATAAGAAAGGGAAGGAGTGGATTGTGCATAGCTTCTACTGTTTGGTTTGATATAGAGTGAAAGAAAAACTTGTGAGACTATTGAAATAAGAAAGAAAAAGGCAAATTATATATTAAAAGATTAAATTATTCTTATTTTTAAACTTTTATTTTATTTTATGAGTGATATTTGTGTCATAATATATATTATTTATTTTTACACATGTACACTTTTAATAATAAACAATTGGTATTAGCAGTAATGCTTAAAACTAATCATCTAATAAGAAGTTCTCGCCATCTTCTCTCCTGAAAAACCAAAATTTGTTTCCTCTCAATCAGTAAGATAAGAGTCCTGAATATTGAAAAACTAATCATCAAGAATTATGTCGTCAAAGAGCCTTCGCCGAGGAACACCTTTGTGAATGTTACAAATAAAATATAGGCTAAATTACTGTTTAGTCCTCTGTTTTATTTTAATATTTAATTAAGTCTTTCAATTATAAAGTGGTTTAATTGAATTTTTAATTATTTAAAATGGTTCAATTGGATCCTTTTCATCAATTAGGTATTAACGTCGTTAAGTCATCCACATGGCAGTTATTGTTGGTGAAGTGTATTAACTTATCGTGCACGATCTTAAGTTATAAAGAAATATTTGCATTCAATCGAAGTGTGAATTTGCTATGATTATTTTGAAATTTTACTTATCTTTGTGGTGAAAATTCGATGGAGGAAGATGAAATTCTCTGAGAAAAGAAGAAGACCATGTTCCTAAGAAGAAGAAGATTGTGGGATGTTTAGCTAGGATTTGTTGACGCAATTTGGGGAAAAAAGAAGAAGACCGTATAGTGAAGAAGAAGTCGAAGATCGTGGGTTGTTTGGATAGGATTTATCGACGTAGATAGGTGGAGTTACTTTGAGATATTAGATATCATGAAACAGAAACGGTAAGGACAAGTGAAGTTTTCATAATCTCTATTAAGATATGCATGAATGAATATCTCTTTGTGACTTAATATCATGCACGATAGGTTAATATTTCTTTGTGACTTAATATCGTGCACGATGAGTTAATACACTTCACCAACAATAACTATCATGTAAATGACATGTTAACAACGTTAACACCTAATTGATAAAAATGACCAAATTTAGTCATTTTAAATAATTGGAGGAAAACTTAATTGAACATTAAAAATAAATTAGAAGACTTAAACAATAATTTAGCCTAAAATATATATTTGATCCATCAGTTCGAGATAAAGTGAAGCTTTAGTAATTGACTTTTAGACATCTGCCAAGAAATTGAATTACAAGTTTTTGATTCAAATATATAATAGTATTTATATAAGAATAGTTTTTGTCAAGAAATTTAAATTATTGATCCTTAGGTAGACATGTGTTACGAAATGGTATGAGAATTTCTATGATTTTATATAATCATGAAATGGTGAAATAAAATTTGATGTTATTTTGCATTTTGCATAAACTATTTGATATCGTTATTTATACTTGTGAAATATATAATAGTATAATAAAAAATAATATCATAACATTTATAATGACTCATATACCGTGTTTAATTAATTTTATATGTAATGTTAGAGATTTAATATTCTAGGTCCAAAACAACTAATAATAATAATTAAAAAAGACAAACTCTTGAAACCATCCAATTTTCGCATAAATGTTTAAGTTTTCGTTTTATCAACATATTATTTTAGTAGTTTAAGCAATTAGAGAAGATAAATTAAATTTACCATAGCACATTAGTCCTAGAAATATCAGTGAGAACAATCGAATCCATAAATTGTAATACCAGCTAGATCCAAATAGAATGACGTTGGAAGCAGCAAATTATTCTCAATAGTCAATACTCAATGATGAAGTAGATGGCCTAAAAGGTTTCTTTATAATTTAAGTTCAATAGGCGACAAATTGAAGACTATAATTCTTGTACAGCTATGTGTGATAATGCTCTCTTGCCACAAAAACACCGGCACCAGTGTTGTCAATAGCATCCACCTTAAACCCTTGACTTCACCACTGAAGTACTGCAAGGAAATAGATGAGACAGGTTTCAAAACATAATTATCAATCATCAAGAATACGATATAACTAGCTGAATTTAATAAAAACAACCTGGATTGATGCTATAGTTAACAACAACAACAAAACTATCCACTATTGTTTTCAATAATTTTTAGTTGTCTGTGTAAGTCTGCAATGTACAACTGCACTCATAAAGGATTTTAGTGTGTGATTGGTTTTATGTTAAAGAATTAATTATGTTTTAAAATTGATTTTAGATAAAGTTTCATATATTTGATTTTATGTCATGGGTTGATGTTATAGTTAACAACAACAAGAACTCTCCGATATTGTTTCAATAACTTTTAGTTGTCTATATATGTAAGTGTGCAACAACTGCACATAAAGGATTTTAGTGTTTGATTGGTTTCATATTGAAGAATTGATTAAGTTTAAAATTGATTTAATTTAAATAAAGTTTCACATATTTGATTTTACATCTTAACATTAATTATGAATTTGGAATTAATTATAAGTTAAAACAACTTCAAATAACCTTTGTATTGGATAAAATATTTTATATAAAGTTTTATTTCTAGTTTAATTTTAGTAAAATTATCTAAATATAAATTATATTATTTTAAAATTAATTTTAACTAAAATCAATTATTCAAATTAAACACAAACCTAACAAACATAATAAAAAGATGTTCTGAGGGGTTTTAAAATCAATTTTATTTAAATAACAGCTGGATAATGATGCATGCATTTATCGTACAAGAAGTCAATTCTTAATCTGTTCGGAATGTAAGAGCACAGTGTAAGCAGCAAAAAAATTGTCGTTAATTGTTAACATGACTGAATGTGCATCAGAGGCCAACAATAAAAAATAGGATAAGTTATTTGTACAATAATTTATATAACAAATTATATAATAATATTTTTTTTATTTATTTTTCTTTCACATTGTTAATTATATTTCATACTTCTTTTTCTGTTTTCTGTTTTCTTTTTGTAAAATTTCTTATACAAATAATATTTCTCTAAAATAAATAAGACAGAACTACACCAGCATCTTTTACAGCAGCTATATATGTGTGCTGAATTATGGATCTGTTCTAAGACAAATAGAACCATTATTAAGATCTTGACCTGACAGAATAGAAAGACATAGACCAATATTGTTACAATAACTTGATTAATCAAATAGAGTTAAAATTATGGTAATTAAATTGTATAAAGCTATAAATGGAATGATTTTGATCGACTAACTGAAAATTGTGAAATGTGAATGCGAAAGAATATTGAACAACTTTCCCAGCAGTTATTTCTCATCTATTCAACTTATCTTTTTTTAGTAGATACTGCACATGTTTTGCAAGAGATAGTCTTACTCAGACAAGGTATGATCATTGTAGACCGCAAAAATCTCCATCTAAGTATTAACATAGGTATATATTCATGATTCAAAATCGAGATTACCGATTAAAATGAAAAACAATCTTGCACCAATTAATTCATGGATTTGGTGGTAACTTGTATGGATCAATGGTATAGATTTTGGTTTTGTGTGATAAACACTCATTGCAACATAGATATAATTTATGGTTGGTTGGATAGTTACGAAGGAGAACAAATCAAAGGCGGAATCTCTCATGCTAACAAATTAACAATTAGTATTTGTTGATAAAAAAAAAAAAAAAAATCATTCATAGCAGCTTTTGTTTTAGCTTTCTTATGAGGTCAAAATCAAGTTCAGCAACTTCTTGGAGCAGCATATCAGCATTGGGATTATGATCAAACATGACTCTCGTTGTCCTCCACTACTCAATGTACAAAATAATAGCTAAAGAAGTTCGTGCACTAGCATCAAAACGAATCCCTTCACTGATCATATTATTTTTCTTCAGTATATCAGCAAGAGTGTACCCGAATTCATCACCGACTTGTTCCTGTTACATAAAGCAATAGGTTGAACTTATAATTTAGCCGAGAAATTTTCATTATGACTGTCAAGTTATGAAAAAGTAAATTGCCGATTAAACACTCAAATACTCAAGCAATAATGTCTATATACTCAAAGATGAAACTTATATCAGTTCATCAACAGCGTGCAATAAATTTAGGACTCTCATGCTTCAAAATTGAATTTAATGCAATGAATCAGATTCAGCTTCTATTGGAGGCAATAAATTACAAATTTTCTCATAGGCAAATGACTCTAATCCGATGGAATTGGATGTACACCAATGATATTTAGATCATGGAATTAAGGGATACTTAATATACCATTTTCCACTATGTACAGAAAGTGTACAAACAATACAATACATAGCCCAGACAGGCCACAGCATGCAGTCTAAGAGTATGTTATGAAATAAGAGGCATTATATAATGGCCTAGCTAGAACTGCAAATTGAATTATGAAATATATTGTTCTTACTTCTTATCTAAAAAAGGAAAGTACAGAAAAAGAATCCTAACTAGAGGATGAAAATTGAAGACTACCACCATCTTATGAGCAAAGTTTGGGCAATTTGCAAGTAAAGTCAATAGATGCTTTATTCGTAAGTAACTAAGTAGCAGTGTAGCACACTAAAATATGATGCTTCCTGTTCCTGTCAAAATTAAACAAGAAGCCTTGGGAATTGGAATGGATATATTGCTATAACAACTTCCCAATGAATGCTCCATAACCGCCTAATGTAGCCATGCCTAAAGAAACATTATAAAAGTTCCTCCAATTTCCTTCTTACATAATGTTTGGTTGATTTAGTTTGTTTGATTAAACTACAAGGAGGGAGCCTAAATTCATTTCCTTTTCAGGTGAGTCGCCTTGAATATTAAAAAATTTAAGAGGAGTAATGGAAAGTACTTAAAAACTTTGATATATATAATAACAATTAGATTATAAAATATTAGTTGAAAAAGAGATTCTTCATGTCTTTATTTTTTTTTTATTTTAAAAAAAGTAGTGGTAACAAATTTTTTAAGAGAAGTGACTTCAGTTATATCTTGAAGGTTTATGAAAAAAATAAAAATAATTTTATATATATTAAAGTAATTTATGAATAGAAAATGTGTATATCAAAAAAATAATTGTCTTTATTAATAATTATAGATATTATTCAATTATAATAACAACTAGATTATTTTGAACTTGAAATTTGAATTCAATATCTTTTATTTGTGTATCACAGAAATATATTTATTTTTCTCTGTTTTTGCAAATAAAAAAAAAGGTGTCCCTCATCTTTTGCTTTACTTTGCTAAATTTCTTTCTTCCATTCAACTAATCAGTACAAAAAAAAAAAAAAAAGATAGGTGCATCTGCCAAAGAAAGACCATTAATTACTTGGCGCAAAATCAATAAACATTTCATCAGTACGGTCACTTTTATCACATATCCTGGCATGTGATGTTTGAGCATGTGGACCATATCCTTCACTTCTATGACCATGTGACCATGTGACCATGCATAATCACCGCAAATGGAACACAGGTTATGTTCTAAAAGAAAAAGATATGAAAAAAAAAAAAAAGAAATTAGTTTTCTTATTAGCTAAAATTAATTTATATATAAGTTAAAAGTCATCTTTTAAAAAAATTATACGAAAAACTTTTGTAAGTCAGCTTATGCTCAAGACCAAACATAAAACTTTTGCCTAAACCATCTTAGCTTATTTTTCAACATGACTATCGATAATTCAATGTGAATTGAAACACGTACAAAAATAAAAAGCAAAATATGATGACAGGTTTGTTTCCACTGGCAAAACTAGAGAGCATCGCGATTTGGGAACCATTTTTGGGACACGAGTAATGTTGTGTTTTGATTGTTGAAGATGTTTCGAAAAAAATCCATGTCCCACGTTGCTTGATTTTATTTATTTTTAAGTGTTTTTTTAAAGAAATTTTTAAGTGTTTATATATCAACATGTATTTAAATCTTCAAATTAAATAATTAAGAAGCATAGACTAACAAACACCAAATAGGGCTATGTGAACCTTAGCAAATAGGACATGACACGCGTCCAAATTATGTGTGGTTAATAAAAGGCTTCCATCGCTTTCAAGTTTCAATTAACTAACTACCTTACATTCACAACTTCTGCCCCACTCAACAACACCGCGTTTGGCTCACACACTAACACAACTGTTTCTGTACCTTTCTTCCTCTCCTCAACTTGTTTCCTACTTAACGCGTTTCCGTGAGCCAATCGCCGATCTAGCTCTTTGTCTATAAAGCGCGAGCCACCTTACCGCAACCAGTGGAACTCACCGAATTGAACTCAAGTTTTTTTCTCTTCTCTCAGTGTCATCGCCATGGACGAAGAAGTGCGCAAGATCTTCAGCAAGTTCGACAAGAACGGCGACGGCAAGATCTCGTGCGCGGAGCTGAAGGAGATGATGGCGGCGCTGGGATCCAAAACGACGTCGGAGGAGGTGAAGCGCATGATGGCGGAGCTTGACCGGAACGCCGACGGCTACATTGACCTGAAGGAGTTCGGCGAGTTCCATTGCGGCGGCGGAGGCGGCGACGGGAGGGAGCTCCGTGAGGCGTTCGAGCTGTACGATCTGGACAAGAACGGGCTGATCTCGGCGAAGGAGCTGCACTCAGTGATGCGGAGGTTGGGGGAGAAGTGCTCCCTCAGCGACTGCCGGAGGATGATCGGAAACGTCGATGCCGACGGCGACGGCAACGTCAATTTCGAAGAGTTCAAGAAGATGATGACTCGCTCGTAGGTGGTGTGGTTAGTAGCACTCTTTCAGTGAGTGAGTCATTTATTTAAGTGAATGATGAATGACACCACATTTTACGATAATTCTGTAAAAAAAAAAAAATTGTAGTTTCATTTTAATTATATGTGTTGGTGAGTAGAATGTAGTGTTCAAGTTTAAATTATGATGTAGAATTAATGGGAAAAAAAGAATCATTTCTTACCACGTTAAGGTTCCACTATTTAATTTAATTACAGATAAATTTAACTTATAATTAAAATAAATAAAAAAACATTTTAATCTCATAATACATATTAAACACATGAAAATTTAGTTTTTAATTTAGTTTTTAAATATATAAAAGGTATAATAATTATGTTATATGGTTAAGTTTTTGTGAAATTATTTTATTATTAAAATATAATATTTAATAATCAATTTAATAATAAATTATATAATTCAAAAAAATTATTTTTTTATTAAATTATAAGCTAAAACAAAATTATCACAAATTTACACATTTATTTAGAACTCTTTTAAGAATTTTTATAATGAGACTGGCAAGGATTAACTCTCGAGAGTCATCATATAATAAACCAATTTGAATTCATGTTGGCAGTACCTCAAACAAGATTATCTATGCAAGTGACGCCGCAACTGAGTGCGTATAACCAAAAAATAACTAGTTAATTAGAAACACAACAAACATCCTAGTATTTCTAAGACAAAATATATTATACAATAAATAATCTTATTCGTTGACAAGTTAGGTAGTCCATCTATTATTAACAACAAAGTTTTTCTCCAAAATATTTAAAAGTAATAATATGTTCAAGACTTAAATTTGATACTAATAATTAAATTAAAACAATCTCATACCCATCCGTAGTAATATGTGCTAAAGATATAAAGAGAGAAAGAATTTCATTTTAATATACTAATTTTATTCTAGATATGAATTTTAAAATAATTATTATAAAAGAAAATAAATTATACATGATCATCAATAATTGAATTAGTGTGAAAATATTTATAAGTACATTCTAATTAAATTTATAAATAAAAGGAAAGTAATGTGTGGAAATAGCCCAACCGTAGGATTTGCCAGATCGTAGGCTTGTATTAAACTCTTTTTTGTATTGACTCAAAATTTAAAAAATTACACAGCTATGAACTATCTTCTCCAGAACCTCTGGCACTACTCATATAATGATGTGGTGACAACTAGGGTCTTAACTTGTGTTCATTTCTTCTCCATCTTCGTTTTGGTCTTGACGAATCTGATTACCATTTTCATTTTTCAGTGTTGCGGTTTCTTCGTCACCCTTGGTGATTTCTTCCTGCTTCACATTGATAGGCAGTGGCAATGTTTTCTTCACCAGCTCTACTATTTCAGTGACACCTTCATCTCCAAAACGCTCATCAGATTCCTCTAAGATCTGTGTAATCAAAGTGAACAAACTGATTACAGTTTCGTAAGGGTAGTAGCTATTGAAATAGACAAAATATTTAAAAAAGCATATTAGTAGTCTCCTAGATCAAAGTCTTACCTAAAATGGGAGAAATAGATAACAAGACTCTTAGCAGAAATTTCTTATCAAACAAAATACAGCACACTAATTTCTTGGGTTAATAATTCACGCATTGCTATTTCCTAATGAACGGTCAAACATAGCAGACTTGCAAACCTGATGAACCCAACCTCCCTACTCCACACTCCATAGACAATTCCAAGACAAACACCATTAATCAGGAATTGTCATATCAAAAAACACATTTGACAAAAATACAATCATCAACATAAATCACTAAAGAAGGCAAATATGTAGATAGATAATAGCCATATTGCTCCGGAAGAATGGCAATCTGTAAGAGCTGTAAGATACCAAGATTAATGGGTAAAAGTTGCAGCATCATTATTTACTGATAAATTACAGACAGTGTCAACAGAAGTTATTAACCCCAAATCCCAGTGGTCAACGCTAAAGCCTTGGGCGTTTCTAAGTGCTGGGCATATTTCTTGATATCTTTGTTTGAACCCCATATTGCACAGATGGATCAAAGCTTGTCTCTTAAGTAAAAATCAGAGATGAACCTAGAAAGCAGTAACAAATGTTCCTCATATATAATCAATGTTCTTATCCAGAAATTAATTACAACAAGTTGGGGTATTAATTTTTCAGAGCACGGGTGAGATGATGACACCACAAGGCAAAGTAATCAATAGTGAGGGAGAATGAATTGTCCTTTGAAAATTGATTTATAGTTAAGTTTTAGTTGCCCCTTATTACCTTATACGAACAAAGATTGTGGTAAGTATAAGTTCACAAAGGTAGCACAATTAAAGAAATTCAAATACTCAAAGATTGGATCTTCTTGTAGATTTGGTCCATCATGATTAGCCCATCCTCACATGTATTTGAATCAAAGGCCACCTAGTGCATGAAGGCTCCCTTATAGATATATGCAGCGTTAACCTCACAAGTGGAGACTGGAGAGTCTGTTTCCAAGATTGGAATCGATTGCTCTATAGTTCACCACTTCATCCTCTAATTCACTAACAGGTCTATATACAAGTTAGGACCAAAGAAAGTTAAAGTTTAGTCTAATTGTCTCTTCCAAATGAGATATTGTCACAAGATTCCCTAGAAAAGCAATTCCGGAATTGATAACAATTAAAACCGCTGATTCATTCAAAATTGAATTAGTTATAACCTATCCGCTAAATATTTAGCTAATTGTACTATTTTGACTACCACACCCAGGCGTGGAGCTTCTTATGTATAGAGAAGTATTCTTAAAGCTATGGGAGAGCTTCATGCAGGATTTGGCCCTCAGTTGGGTGCTGGAAATTCATCTTTCTGGTTAGAAACTGGCTGGGGTTTGACCCAACTAACTACTTTTTCTTTTTCTTTTTTTACCTATTCAAAGTAATTAATAATGCAGGTACTATGTTTCCAAACTGGCCGATCCTACCAATAACAATTCCTTATAAATTACTCCCTTCGGTCTCAAATATAAGAAAGAAAAAAATTATTCATGCTAACTAAGAAAGTTAAATCTCAATTAAAAATTAAAGTTTTTCCCAACTTGCCCTTCATTGCAACTTGGTATAATGAATAAAAAGGAGTCATTGGAACTAAAACCTCAATTAAATAAAGGGTATTTTAGAGATAGTACCATTAAATGAGGTAAATTTAGCTGAAATTTTCTTATATTTGAGACCAAGAACAATGTACTTTTTTCTTATATTTGAGACCGAAACAGTACTATATTATATTTATATATCAGAACAAAGTAATTCTTGTGTAGCTTATATGTTGGTGTTGACAAGTTTACAACATGGCTTAAAACCTGTTGTAAATAATAAAAATCTCTTAGGGGATCAAAATATGTGATATTTTAATTTGTTTCTTTTATTTCCTCACTGTTTCCTTGTTTTCTATTTTAAGGGACAATTGTTCCCTTATGATA
The DNA here is from genome assembly GCA_007407185.1 of Glycine tomentella. Taxonomy (NCBI): domain Eukaryota; kingdom Viridiplantae; phylum Streptophyta; class Magnoliopsida; order Fabales; family Fabaceae; genus Glycine; species Glycine tomentella. The sequence continues at coordinate 3,196,302 of PYAF01001934.1, forward strand.
GAAGAATTAGAGAATGTATTATTTGTGAACAAAATTAATAAAAGCACTGCCCCTTTCAACTTATACTTCAAAGCTAAGGGCAAATAACAGAAAACACGTTGCAGACAATGTGGTTACAGCTAAAAAATTGCAGAGCTAATAACTTCTAACTATGCTTGGGTGTAAAATAAATGGGAAAATCAAAATTTTGATACTTACTGGGTATAATTCAACTTCAGCAGCTGGCCCAATGTTTAATATGTTCAGAACCTCAGCTTTTGCCAGGTCATGCTGTTTAACACTTGTCAAGAACTTATTGATGCTCTCTCTTGTTTGAACAGAGGCAGCAGTGCCAACCAAATAATCATAAACCTGTTAGATATACAGCACATTCATCTACCAATAAAGCTTACAAATATTGCCATTTATTAGAAAAAGAAAATCCAACCTTGTATTCAGACTGTGATACTTTGGCAATAACTCTTGTTGGATCCTTTGAAGCTCCTTTAGCTCGTAAGAAATCAAGGACCTCAAAATTTGTGAGTGCACCAGCATTGCCCTCTAAGCTGTGACAAAGGTATTAAACATCAACCATATCCCAATACAAAAGAGAAGGTTCAATTGAAATTAGTGTATTAATTTTGAAAACAAACAAAAAGGGTGGAAACATACATTTTCATCTGTATCACACCAGAGTGAGAGAAAAGGCAGTAACAACACAAGAGAGTGTCTCCTATGCTTCTGCAATTATAAAGCCAATACACAAACAGACAATTACAGAATTAAATCTCCAGTTTTCACAAAATACAACAAATCACACTGCTAACACAGCTTAAACACACAAAATTGGGTTGGGGTGGACATCAGAAGCAAAAAAATGAGTTGGGTGTGTTTTACCCTACGAAGAAAAATAGCAATGTTCAAATATTAGAGCAATGCATATAATTTGAGCAACCAAACAAGAATAAAATAGTGAAGACAGAAACTGTCACAGTGCTACAGATCTACAACACAACACAAGGTCATCATTTTGAAGAGGCAACACATATCACATACGATTCACCAAGTTGTAAAACGATATTCAAGTTGAAATTCTTATTTGCTTTTAACTTAAAATTTTCCATTATGATACTCATGGTAAATTTTAGAATTTATCTTACTTAAGTTCCTAGTCAATACCTTCAGTAGGCAGTTTAGCAATATTGCATCACGGCACATAATCTTCACCAAGTTAGAATTTTGTTAGACACCTTTCCAAGGATTCCCAAATCCCCATTAATACATAAAGATTTAACAACAATATTCCATTTCAAGTAGAAATTCAGACCAAGTTTACCCAATTTTCCTCAATCAAACAAAAGCAATAATATGCAGGGACCATTCTCTATCTCTTGGTTTTTCACTGGCCATGCAAGGATGGAATCATGACACTCTCTAAAACTCAGAGCAACACTACCAGAATAGCTTCATATAGGGAGAAGTTCATAGCTCCACAAGACATGAAAGTAGACATATGGAACATGAGTTTTTAAACAATCCGATAGAAACCCTAAACACAAACTGAATATGTAAGACTGGAGTTCAGTCCACCTATGACTCCTAAAACAGAATCTTATTCTGATTTCAGTACATCTTCCAAATCAATTTTTCACAAGAAGATATAATAGAACCCATTATGTAGAAAGGATTTTTTTTATTATTATTTTATGCCACTTAAAAAATTAAAAAATAATAATAAAAAAGAAACAACAAAAAGAATAAAATACCACAATACCAGCCACTAAATAGTTGATTAAAAGATCAAAGATTGATCATTAAAACTAAAAGGTGCAGCAAACAACATTATCAATGCAAATTCATGTTTTAACAACTTATTTAGGATATTATTACTCACTTGAAAATAAAAAGTAACAATTTCTTTCAATAATAATAGAGCAACTGC
>PYAF01001934.1:3209540-3246152 GCA_007407185.1 Glycine tomentella
GATAAAAAATAAGAAAATATATTATTATTATTATTATTATTATTATTATTATTATTATTATTATTATACTCCATAATATTTAGATGAACATTATTTGTTCTTTTACAATTACTTTTATTTTATAAATATATAATACAACATTTTATGTTAATTTAATTTTTTATCAACTTATTCTATTTTTAAGTATATGTTATTTTAATACTTAAAATATCTTACAGTACGATACTTAAATATATATACTCTCTGTCCTTATCTAATTTAATTATAAGATGGTTTATAATTTTTTTTATTATAATTAACAAGATATTTTAGCTAGTTTTTAAATTATTTCACTAGCTGAAAAATTTATTTAATTGTTTGATAAATAAGTTTTTTACTAGTTTTTAGTATTTTTTTAAAATAATAAGTACTAATTTTTTATATTTTCTTATTTTTTATCCTTAATATATTTATCAAAATTTTTTATTCTTTTTTTTAAATAAATTATCATTTTATTGATTTTGTGTTATTTTATATTTTTTAACTACTTGAACAACTAATTTTATTGAATAGTTACAATTTAATAAACTAATTTTTCAAATTACCATCTTTTAACTTTCAACTACTCAACTATTTTTTTTACTTCATGTTAATTTTCCAACTAATTTTATCAAACACAATCTTTATAGGACTTCATTTCAACTATTTTATGTATTAATTATAAATTTTTTTGTCTAGAATGTCTTGAATTATCTTTTTTTTCTCTCTGAAGATTGAAAAGATAAATAAGTTTTCAATAATGTATTTTCTATTCAACTTTTTTTTATTGCAAAACGTAAAAAATAAATTGTTTTTTTTTTAATGTTTTCTCTTCAACTTACCACACCCAAAGTGTTTTACTTGGAACTGTTTTAGGTATTATATTAAGATTGAAAAGATAAATAAGTTTTCAATAATGTGTTTTCTATTCAACTTTTTTTATTGCAAAACGTAAAAAATAAATTATTTGTTTTTTTTTTTTATGTTTTCTCTTCAACTTACCACACCCAAAGTGTTTTACTTGGAACTGTTTTAGGTATTATATTATTATCAAACTTGGTCAAAACTCAAAAGTACTAGAAAACCTATTCCATGGTCCCCAACCCAGGGTATTCTAGTAAACATTCCTTTCAGAATTGGTTAAACTTTTCACAATTCACTACTTAGCATTAAGATTACGCCTAACATTGGATAATTACTCCCTGACGCGATTTGGAGAGTCAACGTGGGATACTTCTATGATTAAACAATGAAAAAATTGTAAAAGCTTGTTATTCAAAATCAGAAATAGCCCACACTTTGGATTCTATTCCATTTTTTTCCCTTTTGTTACAAATTCTGGCCGCGAATTTAACTTTAATAGCTTCTGGATTCTATTTTATAATATTAAGGGTGTTTACCGAATTCAAAACATGTCTTTTTAGGTATAATTGGACCATTATTAATATGAAAAATTAATTCATGCAACGGTAATTTAATACTTTATTTAGTTATAAATCACCGTAAATTAATTAACTTTTATAATAATTACATTTTTAAAAATACTAGCGATACTTTCTTTCTAAGATTTTTTAATTAATTAATTTTTTTAAATCATCATTTTTTTTATAGATTTTACTTCTTATTTTATAGATATAATCTTAAAAGAGTCAAAGAGACTACGAATGATATTTTTCTTATATTATCATATAATAATTTTTTAATTAACAGACTATATATTATATATATTCTCAATGTTTTATGATAAAAGTTTTGTCATAATTTTTTTTGTCTTAAAATCAGAGATCATGTATATCTCTCAATTTATTAGTAAAAGACTAATTTTATTCAAGATATATTTCTAAGAAAATTGTACATATAATTAAAATCAAACACAATTTTTTTATTAAATAAATTATTCTCATTTATCTTTTGCTGTATGGTAATCTGGGACTAGTATAAAGTATAAACTGCACCAAATAATCCTATGATAAAAAAAATATTATTTGTATGGATACTATGAAAAGACAGGTGAGAACAAGTTAAAAAAAACGCTCTTCTTTTCTAAGTTCTAGCACAATAACTAAAGAATAAAGAGAGAACAAGTCCTAAAAATAATAAATAGAGAGAGAGAGAACTTATACAGATTATAAATAGCTGCAACCACGTTGATTTTGACTCATACAGCTCCCTTGTAGCCACTTGTTCTGTCTTGAAAATCCATTTTGCTTCATTTCATTTCATTCCTCACATTTTTTTTCTTCCATGGAGAACTTGTTGGGTCTGCTGAGAATTCATGTTGAAAAAGGTGTCAATCTTGCCATCAGGGATGTGGTGAGCAGTGACCCTTATGTTGTCATCAAAATGGGCAAGCAGGTCAGTTTTTTTCTCTCCACTTTCCTCTGATCATCTTTTGGTTCTGTTCTTGAGAGAACTTGTTGACTTTTTCTCTTTGTTATGTTAGTTTGTTCTCTTAATTTTCTCTCTCTTTCCTCGAATCGCCTCTTTTTATGTGTCTCCCCCTTTGATTCTGATGCATACTCACCTTGATTGACTAAAAGTGGAGCTTCTGTTTCATTTTTTCATGTCTTGACTTCTCAGTATACATAGATGATAGATGGTTTTAGAACTTTGTTGGAGAAGAAGATGAGTTTAAAATAAATTACAAAAAATATAATTAATATAGCTATTAGTATGCTGTGTCAACATTTTTAAGACAAAGAGGCCAATTCAAGTTAAAGTTAATGTTCTCCCACTCTTGCACATCATCTGCATATAAATTTTAGGATTTGATTCTTCAAAAAAATCACTATTGTAAGTGCACTTTATTATTCTTTAAAATACAGCCCTCACTTTAGAGAAGATAAATCTGAAAATTTTGAGTTTGCTTATGTGGTCAGTGAAGAACATAAAAGACAAGTCATAACTAGCCAAACCAATTCGTCTTGATGGCTAGTGTCAAGTAACATGTCCCACACTTAGATTAAAATTATATAAAATATTATAAAAAACAAAAAAATTAGGAATCTTCGAAGTATTTAAAATATTTTTCAACAAACAAATGGATATGGCCGGCACATAAATTATACTATAATAAACTTTTTCTAAGCTGTTTTTTGTTAGCCAAATCAAGTTTTAGCTCTCTTCTCATCGTTTTCTTGGGGGTGTTTTCCAATGAATAAGTTAGTATAAAATTTCTTTTTTCATCCCAAAATAGCCTTTTCTGTGATTCTTTCTTAATTAGAACTTCATGTGTTAGGGGTAATTAATTGTTTATTCTAAATTTCTAACTATATGGTTTTCCATGATTTGGGTCAATATGTTAGTTGGTACTATCAAATAGTAGACGGGTAGAAGAAACCTTATGTGTTTCTTGTTGTCTGAACTCCGAACATCCAATTCCTTACTGCATTTTATGTCTCATATGCAGAAGCTGAAGACTCGGGTAGTCAATAAGAATCTAAATCCTGAATGGAATGATGACTTGACCTTGACTATTTCAGACCCTCAGGCTCCAATTCATCTAGTAAGTAACTGTTCTTATAAATTATAATGTTTGTGTTTCAATACTACAGAGCAAAATTTGAGAAAAAAAAATGTAAAAATTGAAAGTTACATTAGACCATCTGAATCAGTCATGTTACCGATATGCATATTCACTGTTATCCATGTAGTACTGAACATTTAAGCCATATGAACATTTTCTTAGCATCAAAAGGTGTTGAACTTTAGGGACTAATATGGAGTTTGCTGAAACAATGCATAGCTTTGTTACTTACTGTGCATATAGAAGATCATGGAAGGTTGAATTAATTCAAAATACCAGCAAATTCTATTGAATTGGCAATAATATTTACTGTCCTTTGATGCAGTATGTGTATGACAAGGACACATTTAGCATGGATGACAAAATGGGGGATGCAGAGTTTTTCATAGGTCCATTTATTGAAGCAGTGAAGATGCGCTTGTCAAGTCTCCCCAACAATACTATAGTTACAAAAGTGCTACCTAGCAGACAAAACAGTTTAGCTGAAGAGAGTCACATTGTGTGGAAGGATGGCAAAGTTGTCCAAAACATGGTTCTTAGACTAAGAAATGTTGAGTCTGGGGAAGTGGAGCTCCAGTTGCATTGGATTGACATTCCTGGTTCAAGGCATCTCTAGATCACAGTCCAAAACATGGTTCAAGGGTCCGTCCTATCCCTGAAAATGCTATGAGGTGTTGGGAAATGGTGGAAGTAGTTGAATAGGAGGATCGTTACTTCTTAGACTTTGCCATATTGTGAAAATAAGATTTGCAGCTTCATAAACCAGCAGGCAGCAGCACCTTATGCTTTAATTTCTCCTATCCTTTTATCTCTTTCTCCTAGACTTTGAATTATCTGCTAGTCTTGTGCAATAATGTACAAGAAATGTAACAGAAAGATGTTGCACTTATTAGAATATCCTTAGTTAAAATGTCAATTGCGTGATCATATATTAAATTTTGTCGTATTAATTGTTTAAACATTTTATTTTCCTCTTTATCCCAGACCTTTTTGCACTTAACCCCTTAAAGAAAACCTTTGCACCTACATACTTTTGGGAACTTGTCTCAACTCCAAGGTGCAGCTTATAAGCTTATATGTCTGTCGGACAACTTCACTTAAGGTGAACTGATTTTAAGATGAAATTTAACATGATATTAATGTCTATCATCCATCTTGGCAATCGCCTATTACAGTAGGTTCTTGCTCGTTTTGGCAGATATTTGTGGAAGGGATGTTGGAAAGTTTCACATGGTCTATTTCACCTTTGAGGGTGCAATGCTCTGCCTGCGTCAAAGCATTGTCTTGGCCACCTCTATACGATGCAAAACAATTGGATGGGGAAGAAAATTCTGAGAAGGCTAATGATAACGGCGATAGCTCAATACTTCACATTCAACAGGCTAAAAGAGTGTTGCGCATTTTGATTGATAGTGATAATGGTAGCATACTTCTCATGGAGATGCCATATAAAGGATATACCATTTTCATTGAGATGTGCATTCTGAAGTTGGAGGGGACAGTTATAATAACCTTAATTTCTAAAAAATAAAAAATAAAAAAAAAGAAATTGGCGTCGTTAGCGAAGGATTTAGTGACGGAAATGATCCTGGCGCTGATAACTCCAGATGTGGCGCGTTTAGCGCCAGAAGTGTCCCAGAAAACATGTTTTCTCTGGATTTTGGTGCGGATAGTACCAGAGTGGTGCGGTTAACACCAGAAGTACTACATAAAGCATATTTTCTCTGGAATTTGGCGCGATCAGCGCCAGGGCACGATCTGGGTCACTATAAAAGGCCATTTACGCGTTTTTGGGGCCAAAAACAGCCATCTTCTTCCTCCCTACTCCATTTCCACCATTAAAGAGCTTGGAAAGCTCCATATCTTCACCAAACTTCATCAAAACACTTCCCTTTCAACATGAAACTTGTAAGAAATCATCCTATGAGTTAGAATCCTTCATTAATTTTCTCTAAAAACCATCAATCGAAGAGATTCAGTTCTCTAAGAAATTTCTCAAAGCTGAGTTTTGGAAGGGAAAGAAGGTGATTCAAGGACGCTAAAGCTTAAAGAAGTGATCCTCTAGCCTTCCTTGACTGTTTAGAAATAAGAAACTCAAGTTTTGCCGATTGATTTGTGAAATTGTTCTTGGGATGAATAGTAACCCAATTGTGTTAGGGCTGAAATTAGGCTTGGATTCTTTAGAAAAGTATGCTCAGGAGGTTGTTCTGATAAATATCGAGCTTTGAATCAAGGTTATTGATGAAGTTTGGTTTTGACTCTGAGATATGTATGAGTAGGAAGAATGTTAGTTAAATGAAAGATATTATGATAGGTATGAGCCTGAGGACTTTTACTAAAAGTGTTCTGGAAACTCTAGAAGGTAATTAAAAGTTGGATTGATTGTTTTGAATGACTTGGTTATTCTTGAGATATAGAGTGGTTAAGCAACTGAATGCCTTGAACTAGTTTATGCAGAGTCTAGGGAGACTTTAAGATCTTGGTTGGGCCAAGATAGGTCCTGTTGAGGGTCTATGAATCGCCTATAAGGTGATTAGCTCTGATAACCCTAAGATAGCGAACAGAGAGGTTGTAATGGAAAGGAATAGCATTTCCTTTCATTCTAACGGTTGAGGATCATTATTGATTGATTGTTTGTATGCCTTGTGTAGGGCGTGATACCAAAACAACAGATAGAGATTTGATGTATCACTGAATCAAAAAGGCAATAAAAGACGAAGGAAACGAGAAAAATTATACAAATGAGTTGCAAGTAGTAATTAATGTCCACATGCTGGATACAGCACGAGGTATATATAACCACGAAGCCGGGAGAGCTGGTGTAGCGCTGAGAGCAGGTAAACTTTTTGTTCTTGGGAGTGTTTCCCCTTGTTTGTGTTCCACCATACTCCAAAGGGAGTGATGATTATTGTATAGATTGATGCATGTATATTGAAATTATGTGTTACTATTTTGATTGAAATCATGTACTTGATATACATGAATAGAATTGAATAGAATATATATATATATATATATGTGTGTGTGTGTGTGTGTGTGTGTGTCTCAATAAGTCCTGATGAGAAATGTGCCCATATCTAGATGGATGTAGCTTCCTCAGGCACTGATAAATATATATATATATATATATATATATATATATATATATATATATGCCATGTACATGTGATGTGTTAATGTTGTGATGGCTAAAAGATAATGATGAACCCTTGAAACATATGTATATGTGATAATATGGCTTGAGAGCTGTGATGGCTAGTTTGTAATGCCAATTTTGATATTATATGCATGGAAGTGAACCAGGGGGAGGAAAGACCTTCAAGGACCCTGAGTTTACTGAGATTGTTATTTCACCCCTGTTGGGAATTATGTTTTGCAGGTGATACTCAAGGAGCGACTGATAGGTCCCAGGGCAAGAGACTCGAGCAGGAATAGTTTATATGAGAACCTTAGGTATAGTGTTGGAGAGCATGTTGGCTCTACTTTTGTTTTATGTCTATGATTTTGTATCCATTGAGGGATATGTACAATTATGATATATATACACTGTATATTATGAAAATTCACCATATATGATGTACAGTTAATGTTGTTAATGAAGTTTGATGACATCATTTTGTTTACTGCTTCCATTCTGATTATCTGTGATAATTGTTGCGCTTAACGATCATAACTCAATGTTAATGAACCGGATGCATACGGGGCGTTACAACAATCACCAATGGTGGGCTAGGAATTAGGATACTTCTATAATATCTTTCATTGTATGAGTGATAACATCTGAATAAGGAACCCACTCTCATCAAACTTTATGACACGGAACTTAACCTTCAGGGTTGTCTTTAAGGAACCTAAAACAGCAAAACAAAATATAAGGAAAAGAACAACTAAAGTAGTATGAACAAGTTTATTATTATAGCAACTCTAAAATAAAGGGGAAAAATATTATGCAAAGAAATGTAAGAGAAGATTACCAACCTGTTTGGGTGTAAGCTTTTTTAGAAACACTTTTAAAAGAAGAAAATAAGAAGAAAAAAATGAAATAAATTTCTCTATAAGTTAAGATAAATTTTCCATTAACTAATTTATAAATGTCATCTCATTTTTTAGAGAAATTATATAAACGAGTTTTTAAAAATTAACTAATGAAAAACTTATTTTTTCTTATGAAAAACTTATATAATTTTTTAATTTTTTTTTTAATTTTAAAAGTGCTTCTAAAAAATTTCCCCAAACATACTTCAAATCCACCAACATAAGGTCATAAGGTATATGTTACTCCTCCTCCAGTGTCAGCAATACCCTTTGGCAAAAAGGGCCTAAAAAAACAATTAAAAGAGTCACACCAACTTATTATCGGTACTACTCTGAGTTTAAAGCTCAAATAAATGTCAACAAAAAAGCATAATTTGTTTTCTTTAAATACAACACATACGCACTCTATAGTTCCAGGATAAAGTCTCTTTCGGCATTACCTACATGGAATTGAAACAGAATACACGAAAAGTCAATCCCTGATCCCTATTCTCAAAACATGAGAAATCATAAAATTAACCGTACGCAGATATATAACCAGAGTAAATAAGTCATGTAGTGATCTTTACTCATTCAATAAAAAAATTGACATGTATTTGTTAGCTTTTTATAGTAATTATTTTAAAAATTATCTCTATCATAATTTGTCATTGTATAAAACTTTACATTAATTATGTATACAAATTAAACTCATAACAAATCACAAATGCATTGTAATCCTAATCGTCAATTTTTTATTAAGGATAGGACTCATATCACTTACTTTCCTTACTTTGGGTGTTTTACTCTTTTTGATTTTAAAAAATTGAATAAATAATCAACGGATGTACACATAGAAGATGATAAAAAATGAATTACAATAAAATTATAAGAAGGACAAATAGTTAAGTTGGTCTTCAAAATTGTGATATGGTGATAAATTGATTCCTTAAAAATGAAAAATATAAATTTAATTTTTAATATACAAAAATTATAATAAATTAATTTTATTGTTAAATTTTTTATATCATTTTCACCCACCAACCATAAATTATATTTTTTATAAATAGTTTGACATTTACAAAGTTTAGGAACAAATTTTTCAGAGTTTTCCTTATGGTCCGTGTGGTCGGAGAAAAAATAAAAATAAAGAAATTGAAAGGAAAGAAAACACGATTAACGAAATATTTTCTTCTGATTATTTAGAGAGAAAATGAAAAGAAAAATTATTTTTTAATTACAAAAATTTAAATTTTTCCTTCCTTTCATTTTTCTTCCAATTCAAATTTTAAAATTTTTCTTCCATTTTTCTTCCTTTCATTTTTTTCCTTCCTAACCAAACATAGGGTTAGGGAACAGAGTATTTACCCTAATAAGAATAAGAATTATATAAAATTAAAATTCACTCTACATTAAGGAAAGGAAGTGAAAAGGTTATCTGGTGTTGTTGTCTTATTTTCTTGTGGGTTTTGTACCAAGTGAGAAGAAGCAGAATCCTCCACCGCTCATTCATTTGTAAATCCCACGTGCCTGAATATTGGTGCATTTCTTTTCTTCTTCTAAAAATAATAGTGTCACTTCCAAACCATTCACCACAAAACGCACTAACATATAACATTATTGGCCTCGAAAGAGGAGTGAACATCAACCATAGCGGTGTGATGTGAACCAACTTCACTGCACAAGAAAGGCTTTCAACCATCTATTCCTCTTCTTCACACTCTGTGTGTGTAAGTGCTTACATTACATTACAATTCGCTCATCAACTGTGCTGGATTTTTGTTTCTATTGATTGATAACCTTTTTGTGGACAAAACGGTGTTGTTTAGTATTAACAAGGCACAGCCTCAACCAAAAGCATCTTTGGTTTTAAGTAAACATTTGGTTCTGTTTTGTGCTCATCTAATTGCAGTGAGCAATATGATTCATGAAAGAAGAAATTTTTCCATCTTGTTTGTGTTGTTCTTCTAAATACCTTCCTCCACTCAAGAACAGAATAGATTTGGTTTTCATAATTCCCATTAAGAAATTGTGTTTATAGCAGGAAAACTTGTTTTGGGTAGAGGTTCATGGTAAAAATTGTGTCTTTTGATGGGAGCTTTAATGCTCTATAGTCTGAAGAAAGTATTGGAATGGAAACACAATGCAAAAGGTGAGCAATATCATCCCGTAGTTGCTATGTGAGCCTCACTTACTTTTGTGCTTTCTCATACTGTAAATTGTCTTGGTGGATGATTCTGCCAAATGGGAGTTTTAATTGCTGGTTGAGATTATCTTCATGTTAGGGGACTAGGGCCTCCTTCCATGGTGGAAGTTTGTCAATCTGTGTTGGAGATATGATTTTTGTGTTGGACACACCCTTTTAGAGTTCACTGTTGATTGGGGATGATATGTTTTAAAAAAGGGTTGTGTTTTTGGTAGTTAGCAATGAGTGAAATAAAGAAGTAAAGAAAAAGTAAATCATTTTATGGCTTCCTTTTTTGGGGTTAGAGATTTCAATATTATGTCTTATTGATGAGGAATCTCTGGATTTTAAGATGTTTCAGGCCAATATGGAAATCTGGCCTATATGGTTGATCTTTTTCTAGAGTAAGCCATGACAATTTAAGTGTGAATTGATTTTGAATTATGAGCTATAACGGGAAGGAAAAGGAAATTTGTTATGCTGATGGATAGGGACATTGTTGTTACTTGATAGATGTAAAATTGAGCTACTTGATGCTGAGGATAAATCTTGTCACCACAACTTACTTTACTTTATTGATATTTTAAACTTTTTGCAACAATTGAATTTAATTGTCAAGATAATTAGTTCACATACATTTTAATTGGGACACCTTGGTGATCAAAAAACATTTACTTAAATTCAAATGATTTGGTAACTACAAGCTGAGAAAATCTTGGTCTCTATTTGTCCATCACCAAAGGAAAGGACAGGGGAAATAATTATGGAAATGGAAAGTGGTATCACGTTATTTTATAAGATGGTTTCGATGCATTAATTGGCATCCCCACACTTTTGAAGCCTAAACCTGTCATGCATGAATCGTTCCTAACTTTCGTTTATGATGTAAGTGTGAAATCAGCATTTAACTTAATTTGAAACATCTCGTTTGGAATACATTTCATATTTTCCCATTAGGTCATTTATCCTGACATTTTGGTTTTGTGGTGTTACTCTGTTGATTCTACATATCTGCTTGAATAGGTCCTGACTCCTGATGTTCTGCTTTCGTTTCTCTTTGACAGGGAAAATAAAAATCCCTTCATAATGGAAATAAGAATTGCAAGGTAAACTTACACAATATATTGTATTGAACTAACCTTGAAACTGTTTAGATTGTTGTACATTATTGTCATCTTTGAGGTTTAGAATTACCCAATACTAATTATCATATTTCTTTCATAATTTGAGTAGGTCTCATCTCGAAACACAGGGAATATTCTTTTCAAATGTTTCAAGAACGATAGGATGGGAAAGCACCAAGAAACTTCCATGTAATGTGGCTTCCCAGAGTTCAAGACAGGACTTTCACAGATTGGCCTCTTCATGTCAAGCTTTTACTGCAGTGTATCCTAGAAGGCCTTTTATCTGTAGAGCAAATTCTGTGCCAATTAGTTTACAGGAATCTGCATCATATGGAGATAATTCTATTGAGGATGAGGATCCATCTACAGACTTGGAAGAGCAAACTTTGGCAAAACCACCTACCAGTGAACAGGTATTGTTTTTAATACAATTTATAGTTGTGTTTCTGAAATCCCACAACTTCCATATGATTACAAAAATGTTTGTAACTTCTCAAACACCTGAAATTGAAATTTTTGTCCTGACTATGCTATTTTTTATTTCTTTTTTGAGAGCATATGGAGCCACTGATGCAGTGATGTACCTTGTGAACCATAAAAAACGTTGGCACTGTTAAAACCACTAACCACTTCTTTTCTCTACTTTTGTCTCAGTTTTATTTTCTGCAAAACTAAACCTGAAAAGGGTTTAGATGATAGTCTATTATTCTATTTGCACTTTGTTAGAGACCTAGGTTGGCCTATCTTTAATAATCTTAAAATAGAGAATTGATGAACCTTTATCATGTTCATGTCAAAAATAGTGAAAAATAAATAGGCTAAGAAATTAGAATCAGTTCCTTCATTTGCTGTGGTGTTATTTTCTTTGTCCATCTTTTCTTTACTTGGCTTTGGAGTGTCTTTTGTGTGTTGAGAGGTTACTGTTTAGCCTGTTTTTATTTATCCTGAAACACCACCTTGTATCACATTATTCCCTAAACCAAAGTTGATTCACCATTAATATACTCCTATCATGGGGATTCAGAACAATAAATAGACTTGGGGAAAATGTAAGGATCGAGGAAAACTAATAAAGAGAAACTATTTCAATTTTCAAGTGCATTTTTTCAATGAAATATCATTTAAATGGATCTCACATTTGTTGTTTGTTGGGTTTTTATTTTCTGAAAAGACAGAAATCAAACCTGAAGGAATAGTTTTTCACCAAGTTCCAAAAACTAAACACCCTTTATTTTGTGCAGTTATTTTGAACAGACAACAATGGTAGTGACTAATTGTACTTTTTCACTTCTTTTGTTTGAATATTTTGGGGAATACTTTGATATGGTGAACTTACATGTTTTTGCATGTTTACTTTATTGGGCTTAAATCATCTCATATTCTAAGAAATGGTTAGTGTGTTTTTGGGCTGGGTGATTACACTTATTGAAGGTACCTTTTTTTTTGTGTGTGTATATGCAACTTGGATTAATATATATACTGAGATCTTCTGTTTCAAATCTTATTGAGCAGATAATGGCACTGCTTGCTGACACACAGATAGCAAAACTCACTAAGAAGCTTAGTGAAGCCAACCAGCAAAATCGGTTCCTAAAAAGACAGGTATCTGCATATATATATATATATATTGTATTTGTGCCAATCTATAGATGGATCATTGGGAAGATGTATGGGATGTCAATAATAGGCCCATGGGATGGATTTAGTCAATTCAATCTGGATGTAGCATCTTCTTAATTATGATGTTGATAGGTGAGTGAATTCATTAGAGGGAAAAGGGCTACCATTGGGTCAATTGTAGATTTAAAGCCGCCTTAAACATCGTCTCTTAAAGGAGGTGACAATGTGTGGAGTCCCATATTGGGAAGAATAAGAAGCTAAATGTGGTACTTAAGCCATGATAATATCTTTTTCTATTTTGCTGGTAAAAGAAATGGATAAATAGGAAAACTTGATAATTATAATAGTCCATTTGCATAAGCGGTTACAGCTGAAATTCTATTTTGAATTTGATTACTAAAAGCTGTCATCATTGACTGATATATTGTTTGCCATAAAATGGAAGTACAAATGCTGAGAGTGTGTTGGGAATAGACTTGTTTTCTTATATTCTTCTGTTTTTTTTCTCCTCATCAGCATGAGTTGAGCATAATTGTATTATGTTTTTGTTAAAAGTTGTTTGAGCCTTCTAATTTTCAGCCTTTTTTCTATTCACTTCTCTTTATTTTTTGGTACAGGACTCGTCTGTATAGGTTTTATTATTGAACTCTTAAGTTATACCGACTTTTGATTATACACTGAAGAATTTTTGGGGGGATTTATTTTCCCAGTATTTTTAGATGCCATAGTCTGAAGATAGAATGTAGATGTATAAATGACAAAGGTCCTTGCACTTAGATCCTGTACCGACTTCTTTTTTCCTCTACAGTTGAATGTAACGGAGGATGCATTGGTAAAATTCAAAAGTGAACTTGCAGTCATGGAGCTTGAAATTCAGGTTAAAATTTGCAGCCACCTTCTCACTTTTTATGCTGTTTTTATATTTTGCCAACTTTTCTTTGTTTGACATTTGTTGACCAACGGTTTTCATACTGCATAACTGAATGAGTATACCTTTCATGACTATGTCTGTATCTTGATTGCTATTGATTTGAGAATTGACTCTTGAAATTTTATATGACTTTTGATGGTGGTTTATCACTTCTATCCCATTTTATACTGGTGTTGCACCTCATGAATACTCTTCCTTCAGTGTGCTTGCTGTAGTGCTATTCTTTTTTCGTTGTTAGAAATCAAGAACTCCAAGCCATTGATATTGAAAACATAAATCATGTTATTTTTAGCATTTTAATTGTTCAGCATTTATGCATATGCTATTAAGCTTATTATTCTTTAGAAACTGAGTGGATAAACATGAAATGGGAGAATATTAATTCAAAATTTTGCTGAAGTTTCTACAATATTGAACTAACACCTTAATATATAATATCAAATTTGGTGTCTGAAAATGTTAAGATACTTATTGTTATAAATTCTAAAATATTTCAACAATTAAATTAATTTGATCATGAGTAAACAGAATGTCATCTAACAGATTAACTGAAGTTTGATTCTGTATCCAATCAATTATTGAGCTCTGCAAGCTTGCATTGTTAATTGTAGTATGTGTGACACTTGCTTTCCTCACTGAAATTCATTTGTTTCATCATATCGGGTGCTAAGATATTGTTTACTTTTGGGGTAGGCCTTGGCCAGACTAGCAGAAGAAATAGCTCAATGTGGTATTCCAGAAGGTTCAAGGAAGATCAATGGAAAATACATTCATTCTCACCTTGTTGCTAGATTAGAAGGTATAGTGGTATTTGCCCTGACTACTACTCATGATTAGAGCCAACCCTATATGATTAACAAGTGTACTTCCTAGTTCTGGATAACTGTGTTGATGTTTGTGTGGAATATGCTAATAAAGCTTCTCAGCAATGTCTTTTCTTGCCAACTTTGCCCCATTTGTGTCCTTATCAGTGCAAATGCGTTGTTTTTGCCTACATAGCTGTAAATGAACAACTGAAGGAACAAATAAAGGATGTCGATGCGGCACAAGCAAAGGAGGTTTCTGTGTTTTGGGTTGGGATGGCTGAGGTAAACACATTCAAGATTAAACTTCCAAATGTTCAATAAGAATTTGGTTTAAAACTTTGAACTGTGTGAAAACTGTGTTTTGTTTACATTAATGACTATTTGTATAATGTATAGTGCTCTCAGATTTCTATTGCTAATACTAAGAACGCAACTGAATTAGTTCCCTGAAGCAACTAACTTGAATCATTGAATATTATCTGCTTCCTCTCCTTTCCTTGCTATTCTTCACAAAAAGTTCAGCTTGACCAATAAACACATACAAACTTCTTTGCCTATAATATATCACCAAGCTATTTCAAATGTGAGATCTGATTTCTCTAGAAAATGTATCCCATGAAATATATATGGCATCCTTGCTTGCGTAGCTGATACTAATGTTACATAAGTACACTAATCTGTTCAAATTTGATTTTCAGCACCAAGCATTGGCTTTTAATGTTTAGGATATAAAATAATTGTTTCATGAAGTCTATGTCTATGCAACATTATGGTATAGTGTGGTTTCAGAAATCTAATGTGTTTGCTAATGCCTAAATTGCCTATATGAGCGTTTATTTTCCATCAGAGTGTGCAAGTTATGGGCACCTTTGATGGCTGGAGCCAAGGGGAGCACCTTTCACCTGAGTATACTGGTTCTTACACAAGGTTTTCAACTACATTGGTTCTTAGGCCAGGAAGGTACCATTTTTTGTCAACTTTCTGAAGCTTTTGAACTGAATTTATAACATGGAGGCTTCTTCTAACTCAAAAACAAAAACTATTATGTAGGTATGAAATCAAATTCTTAGTAGATGGTGAATGGCATCTGTCACCAGAGTTTCCCATTATTGGTGAAGGGTTAACCAAAAATAATTTGCTAGTTGTTGAGTAATGAATTAATGATTCATATTTTCAATCCTAGTAACTGATACATAAGCAGAAACTTGAGTGTTATTTTCTTAAAAGTTATTTAAATTTTCTTTCTTTGGTGTATACGCACAAACACTTTTTTGAGTGTTAAGTGTTGCTACACTTTTTGATCTGTAATTATATTTTTAGGTTTTCAACTAAGGGTATTTCTTGGTTGATAGTACTTAATAGGCAGATAAAATTGCAGAGATCAAAATGAATATTACCTCTTCTATAAAACTTTTCATACTCACGGTTAACAATTAAACCTTGTTCAACATGTTTAAGAGATTCAATTATTTTTCAGCTAGGATGAATCTTGTTAGTACTTGTAATTTCATTTTAAATGCATGCTTGGAAAATATTATTTTTTAAAGTTCCTTTAAGAAGTTGGTATTTATAAATAAATAAAATTAATTCCAACATGTAGCAAGCTTAATTTTTTTTTTCATAATTAAAAAATTTCTTCATATCACAAATCTTTTTAAAGTGTAACATTTTTTTTTTTTTTATCAGAAAATGTTAAAATTTTGTTAGAAATATGGATTGAGGAGATTCGAATTCATGATATCTCTCCTCTTCCTTCACCCTTCCCAACCACTGAGCCAACTTATATCTCCTGCTTAACAAGTTTTGGTGTGTTTAGTTGAAATTTTCAATTGCAATTCAAACACATTTTATCCGAATAATTGTTGAAGAACATGACAGTGCCAATAACAATGTGTGGCATTACTCACATTAGTACTCATCTGCTCAATTGCAATTCTCTCTCATGTGTCATATTATCATATTTTTTTTTCCAATCTATCATCTTTTATTTCTATATCTAAATTGAATTTAAATAATATTTTATAAATAAAATTATTAATATTTAAAAAATCCTTATAACACAATTTAAATAATTTATTATTTAAATATATATTTGTTATGCATGTTAATTAAATATAACTTATATATCAAAAAGGTTTTATTTATGATAAATTTTAATTATATAAAAAAATATGTATTCGGTGTAATTTACTGATCAAAATATTAGTTTATAGAATAATTGCATAATGATTGCTGTTGACTGATAAAAATTAATAAATAGTAATAACTATTGTCGACAAACGTCAAATATTGTTCATAACCCATATGAGTGAGCGATAGTCATCCACCTGTCAAATTATTCACCAATAAAATATGGATAATATTAGTCTGTTAGCCGTTGCAAGGTATTTTGACTATTACATAAAATATATAATTTTCTTCAATTAAAATTAAAAATTAAAATTTTTTTTAGCCTGCTTTGTTTTAAGTTTTTAATAAAGGTAATTTTCAATTAAAAAGGGTTTGATATTTGTTGTAATTTACGTCTAAATTATAAATTAAAATACATATCATAAAATATCTTAATTAAAAATATAATTCATATTTTTAAAATTCTTTATATGTTATAAATTTAATTACATAAAAATATAGCTTTATTCTGGGTGCACACAATAAAATACGAGTCACTCAAAAAGTATTTTTTTCGATATACCTAATTAACTAATAATGTAAAAATCTTTACACTAATAATATATTAACATTAACCTCTTTCCTAGAATAAATAAACGACAACATGATAGAGTTAGCAAAGTGATATAGCTTTGCACGCAAACATTTTATGTGTTTTAATATGTATTATTTATTCCTATCATTTCATTGCAAAGGTTTTTGTTCTTGCTGTATAAATAAATAAATAATATTACTTAAACCTCACCTCCACATCTACTAAAAAAAACATATCGTACGGTTAAACTCAGTTTCTCAGTCTTCTAAAAAATAAAATAAAATTGAGTACGTATTGTACGCCAACGCAAGAGAGACTGAGAGGCTTAGTATCTGGCTGAGACAGAGACACGATAGCAAATTAACAATAGGAATTATAGGATAGAATGATGTTACCATCTTCTCCTCAAGTTTAAAGGAAAGAACATAAAATATGGAATATTTAGGAGCTAGATATATGCTAACTTGGACAAATTAGTTTATGTTTGAAAACAAACAAAGAATAAACAAAGCTTTCTCTAAGACCTTACCTGCCCCATCCATCCATCCATTCCTTCACCGCACGATGGAAACTTGCCTGCTCCATGTAACCCCTCAAAAAGAATTTCGCACCAAATGGATATTCCACCTTTACTCATTAAATTTTATATTTAGTTATTGCGTTCATAACTATTCCATCAAATCAAATTGTGTCAATTGAAAGAAAAAAAATATAAAAGATATTTCAAGTAAATTATTGAAGATAAAATTGATATATAAAAAAAACTAATAGTTTAACTATAAGCTAGTTGAGTAGCTAAGCTTATGAAAATAAGAGAAGGAAACTTTTAAATAAATTTGTATATTAAACTAATTTATTTTGGTCACCTTGTTAAATAAATATTTATTTTAGTCAAATTAATTTATAAGTTAGCCGAATCAACTTTTATAATCTATTTAACTATTAGAGCAATTTGGCAATCATACCCATGGTTAAAGAAGTTTTTTAACCAGTTAAAAAAAGTTAGGAATTAAATTTACTTAAAATATTTATAAAACATATATACTTTTTTTAGGGTAAACATATGTACTTAAAATATATCATTTGTTCAATTTTGTTAGACATTTTAGTAATTTATTTGTTTCATTTAATTGTCATTTATAATATTAATGATATATTAAATATTTTTTCTTAATATATCCATTATCGTTCATCATTAAGTGAGAAAAAAAAGTATAAATAAAAGATAGTCTAATTAATATAAAAGAAAAAAAACATATTAACAAAATTGCATAATAATTTTTATAAAATCAAAATATTAATTATATATCTGAATTTCTCTACCAAAATCTTATACGTAAAATAAAATGAGAGGGACTATTATGTTATTGATTTAAGTGATATTGAACTAAAATTTTTTAACTAAAGTTTTGAATTTCAATTTTGTTGATGACAAAAATAATTAGGTTGAGAGATGAAATTTCACACTAAAAATATTTAATCAGGCTAGGTTGTATGGCTAAGATGAATAGTCAGCAATGTTAGTAAATATGTCGAGTAATATCATGTTTAAAAAAGTAGGATGGAAGAAGTAATATTATGATACTACTTAAATGCACGTTAATAGTCAAATAAATAAATACATTTAATATAATATATTAAATGCACATTTACTATTAGTATACTTTAAAACTATTTAATTAAGAAGGTCCCAGGGCAGAAAAAAAAAACGCGAATAAAGTGTGCATGTATATCTGTACATTAATGAACGATCTAAAACAAGTCCGAATAATGTTTTTTTTCTCCTGAAAACAACTAATGTTTTATTAATATAGTTGGGGCCGAGAAATGAATATATAAGCAGAAGCATTGAGTGCAAGCTTATTCACACACACACACACACGTACACGTACACCTTAATGTTTATATAGGGTGGTTTCTTCTCGGTGTTATTCTTGTTCTGACTTGTGCTTTAATGCATTCTTCTTCTTCTTCAAACCTCTTAATAACTACTGTGCCTTGAATGTTGGGTTTGAGTATATCTCTTTGTCCTCCAAAAGTAGTGCCACTTACGTAGGGCATGATGATGAAGAAGAGTAGTTTTGAGAAGATGGTGATGTTGCAGAAGAACAACAAGAACAAGGGAAGCTATGATGATGAGAAACCGAGGAATAAGAGGTTTTTGGTGAACATCAATATCATGGGGAGTGCAGGGCCTATTAGGTTTGTGGTGAATGAGAAAGAGCTTGTTTCTGGGGTCATTGATACTGCTCTCAAATCCTATTCCCGTGAAGGGAGGCTTCCTGTTCTTGGTTTTGATGCCACCAATTTCCTTCTTTACTGTGCTAATGCTGGCTTTGATGGTATGCTTCCTCTCTACCCTTTTTTGGAATTAGACTAAACTCTTATGCTGTTTCCTAATCAAAATTATGGTTTCATTTTAGTAGTTTAACTTGAACTTTATGTAAACTTTTATTACGTAGATGACCATGGCCAAACTTCAATTCTGTCTTGAAATATAACATCAAAGGCACTTGATTGGAATTGCATCTACCTTTTGTCTCTTAGAAAATGAGATTTTCAGCTTAAAGAATTTAAAGGACAAAATAGCACAAACATAATTTATAAGTATTAAATTAAACAAAAAATTACAACATCACAACATAACATCAACATCAACAATATCTTTAAACCAAGTTAATTAGAGACAATGCTAGATGAATCCAATAATAAATCGAAAATAAGTTGACTTACAAGAACAAAAAGAAAAAAATATTGAATTATAATGATTAAAAATAAATTAAATTATATTTTTATATTAAAGATTAATGTAGGTTTTCATGCTAAACTAACTCCTAGTTGTAATTATAAAACAATACTAAGAACACCTACGAGTGTGTTTGGATAGAGAATTTTAATTGGGAAAAATAATTTATTAGAGAATTTAAAATTCTTCAATTTAAAATTCACTGTTTGAATATTTTTATATGAGGAATTTAAATTTTTGAAATTTTAAAACAGAATTTTAAATAACTAAAAATGTGAAATTTGAATTTCCTTCTTAAAAGTGAGAAATTGAAATTCTCTTTTTTTTTAGAAGTTCTAACCACACAACTTTTAGTTTTGTCTCAATTAGACGAGTACTCTGACCTCCGCTATTCTCACGACACCACCTACCTCACTTGTTTTTCCGTGCATGAGGTTCAAAATTTAAAAAATGAAGAAATTCAATTTCTTTATCCAAACACAAAATTTTGAAAATAAAAAAAATTTAATTAATACATTTTAATTTTCCTAAATTTTAAATTTCCTGAAATTTTAAAATACCTTATCATAATAAAAAAAATTTAATTAATACATTTTAATTTTCCTAAATTTTAAATTTCCTGAAATTTTAAAATACCCTGTCATAGAGTTTTCTCAAATTGTCATTTTGAAAATTGTTAATTGCTTTCCGTTTGGTGCATCAAATTGTATTTGTTTTTCTTTGTTATTTTGGTCTCTCTGCATGTTGGATCCGATAGGCCGTTTTGATGATGTATGGCCGTTGGCTCCTATTTCTTCCTATGATGTATATATATATATAGTCATTCAATGTATTGTCATATTCTTAATTGAAAAATGAAAATGATTGTCTTATTGTGCTCAGATGCCCATTATTGTACCAAAGTGTTAAAGGAGTGAACAGGAACCATAGCTTTTGTGTTTTCAGACTAGTAATTAATTTACCACACATAACACGTGTCATGTGCTCTGTATTGATAGAAAAGTGTACAACATATTATGAAGTTTGGCTCCGGTGCATATGAATATTTTGTGGGTCATATTAATCAGTGTTTTTAAGTCATTGATTAAGAAATTCAGCAGAAAAAATATAATTAGAAAACATAAAAAAAGTTATAAACACTTCAATTTTATGTATCTAAATAAAAAATTTCTCTCTTTAATTTCTTAATCAATATCCCAATGAAACTAGTTAATGTTTATTTTATTTTAATTTACAAACTAATTAAGAGTTGATCTGTTTGATATGATATCTTTGATAGCTCTGAGTCCATTGGAACCAATAGGATCTTTTGAGGTGAGGAATTTTGTGCTATGCAAAAAACCGGTGTACTCATCATCAAAGGCAGCACCACAATCTGATGAGTTGGCGTCTCACAAGAGCAGTGGTGGCCATGGATGGAAGGCATGGTTGAATAAATCATTTGGTTTAAAAATCATATCCCATTGAGATATAAAGGTGTTATAAGTTCCCTTTGTATTATGGATTGTGCTTTAATTAGTCTCTATATAGTATATACGAGTATGATTGTGGCAACTATGCTATAGTAATTCAAATCTTTTGCCCAATCTCCCAGAGACAACTTAATAACATTGAATAATTTAGGTTATTCGCTTCTTCATTGTTCAAACAAAAGATGCTTTTTCTTTGGAAGTTTATATCATGGGTTACTTTACATTGAACATGTGCTGATATTGTCTTTGAATTCCAACGCTTAATTACTGGTTCTAGATTTCTAGAGAAGCTTAAAAGGTGGAATGGGATTCTAGTAATTGAAGGCAGGTCGTTTAAAGAAAGGCTGGGAATTAAAGAATTATCTTTCATAATGTTTTTCTTTTATTTTCTGGATGGTAAGAGAAGAATAAATGTGATTTAGGAGTAAGAAAGGCTAGAGAAGAATATTTAATTCAATAGTAATATTAGTTCATTACCATATAGGATTAAAAAAAATCATCTCTTAATAGATTTTGACCAATTAAGGTTTAGGAATAAGATTGTGTTCTAATTTGATCTATTTGTCAGAAAATATACATGTCTAATATGATTTGATTGTTTCAGAATCCAATCATAATAACTCACCAAATATAATAAATTTATTAATTTTTTATGATAGTCGTATTTTGTGATTGAATGATAATATTAGTGTATAATTATTGAACTCTAATAAAAATAAGAAAAGTGATAAAAAAAAGAAAAAGAAATGAAAATAAGATAGAGGAAAGAAAATATATGAATATAAGAATTCTCTCTTTTAAATTATTATTTTATAGAAACTCTGAATATTGTAGTCCTTGTATGTATAATAATCTCTTCCAGAGTTCTACCTTTCACCAACACGAGAATAACAGTTCTTCTGAAGAACCACATAATTTCAACATGGGTTGATTTCTCTTGGAGAATAATCTAAGATTTTTTTAATTTACATGGCATGTCATGCCATGGTTTAAGCTTAAAAGTTGAACTCCAACGTTTAAGAATATTAGTTCTTTTGAAGAACCACACAATTTCAACGTTGGTTAATTTCTTTTGGAGAATAATCTAAGATTTTTTAATTTACATGGCATGCCATGTGTAACACCCCGTGTGCACCCGGTGTATTAACATTATTATCATATCAGAATAAAGCAGCAGTTACAATATAGTCAAAATAAAACTTAAGAAGCCAAAGCAAATATCAAAAGTACATTGTATACATATATGGTGAATTCTGTCATATATAACATAATCCTTTGAATGAGTCACAAAAGGCATAATAAACAAAATGCGAGCCAACATGCTCAGTCATCTATGCCTAGGGTTATCAACAGTACTATCCCTGTTCAGGCCTTTTGCCTTGGGATCTATCAACCACTCCTATATCATCACCTGCAACATGAGCCCCAACAGGAGTGAGATAATAATCTCAGTAAAGTCAGGGTTCTTGGATTTTTCCCTCCCCCTGGTTCACTTCCAAGCATATAAATATAACATAACATGAATAATATTAATTAAGCATCACTCCTACAGTCAGCCTTCACGGCTCATAGGAACAAACTGCATGCACATCACAGCATATGTAATACCTTGAATTTTAAGCATAGGATTAAGCTTGAGATTAAGAACCATAACCATGCATTAGAGGCCCTAAAGGAAAGCAATAGGCTGTTCTGGCCATGTGGCGCGATCCGCGCGGAACCTGGCGCGAGCCACGCGGGACTTTCGGGCCAGTTTTATAATAGCTCATTTGGACAAAAATGAGAGAGAAAAAGAGAGGAAGAGAGAGAGAACGACCATTGATGACCCGCGGAGCTTTATATCTTCTCCATTTCTCATCTAAACACCTCTGACCCAACTGAGAAAGTGTTCAAAGCCTCGAGATAAGCTAGAGAGCCAACTTTATTCTCGACAAGAAGCGGTAAACGGCGAGATCGAGATTTCTAAGGGAGTCCCTAGAATCGAAGAACCAGAGGCGAGGGAGGCTTTGATTGAGCGATCTACCTTAGGGAAGTGATTCCCTGGTGTGTCTGGACTACACAGAGGTACGAAACTCGAGCCTTAGCCGTTGGTTCTGTGTTTGGATTTTTGGTTGGATTTTGAGTACCTTGAGAGGTGTTTTTGGAGGTGTTAGAGCCGTTATTAGGCTTGGACTCAGTAGAGTTTTGTGTTCAGAGGGTTACTCTGATGAAGTTAGAGCCTTGAGTCATTATTATTGATCAAGTTTGATTTTGGCTCTGAGTATGTATGAGCAGAGGTAAAAGACTAATTATTTGGCTAGTATGAACTTTATAGTAGTTGACAAAGTTGCTCATGAGATAGTATGAATGTTGTTTGTGAGCTGAAAGTGATGATACTGAGAGGTTTGGAATTGATCTGGATAAGCAGGGATATGCTTTGATCAGAGTCTTAGAAGAGGCTCTGGAGCCTTGTGTAGGCTGAGTAGGATCCTTCTGAGGGTCTGAGAATCACTTGTAAGTGATCGTTATGGGTTATGTGAAAGGAATTGTAGTTTGCTTTTGATCTAACGGCTTAGGACCGTTACTGATACATTGTGTATATGTTTTATGTAGGACGTGAGCTTGATAGTCTTAGTGGGGGTGACCACGAGGCCGGGAGAGTCGGTATTTTGCCTAGAGCAGGTAAGCTCTTGGTTCTTGCATGTGCGTCCTTTCCTGTGTTCCACCATGCTCTTAATGGGGGAATGGTTTGGTTGTGATTATATGCATGTATATGGAAATTGTATGTTGTTATGATTGACTGCTGAATGATGTGCTATACCCTGTGAGAGGGTGATTGATGTGAATTGATATGAGATGTTTAATCTGTGAGTTGCACCTGAGATGGGTGGTTGATATGTATAGCTTATGATTTGCCTGGCTGATTGTTGAATCCTATGGTAGTAGGATAGATGACTGAGATTGAGTAAGACCTGATGTGAGATGTCCCTGTGATATTAGACGTAGCCTCCCGAATGGAGATGTCCCTATATCTACAGATGTAGCCTTCTCAGGCAATTGTATTGAGATAGGTTATGAGATGTTCCTGCGATATAGATGTAGCCTCCTGGTTGGAGATGTTCCTATATCTGCAGATGTAGCCTCATTATAAAGAGATGTTCTCGTTATATAGATGTAGCCTCCAAGCGGAGATGTTCCTATATATACGGATGTAGCCTTTGATAGATGTATTGAGATCCCGCCATGAGATGTTCCTAGTATATAGATGTAGCCTCCTGGTTGGAGATGTTCCTATATACATAGATGTAGCCTCTGCAGGATAGTGTTGGATGTGATGAATGGCTGTATGCCATGAGTATAGCCTGATTGTGGTCAGGTAGATGTGCATTGATGGTGCATGATGATTGATTGAGTGATTCATTGATGTTGATATTGATTGTTTTGATATACTATTTTCATGTATATGTATGAAAGTGAACCAGGGGAAGGAAATACCTTCAAGGGCCCTGAGTTTACTGAGATTTTATATCTCACCCCTTGTGTGGGGCTTATGTTTTGCAGGTGAAACCTCAGGAGGAGCTGATAGATCCCAAGGCAAGAAGCCTGTGCAGGGATAGCTGTACTCTGAAACCTTAGGCATAGATGACTTGAGCATGTGGCTCTGATATTTTGTATTCTGCCTTTGGTTTAGTTTTGTTGTACTCTGAGGGGAAACAATTGTACAGTTTTGTACTTAAACACAGATTCTATGTATATTCACCATAGTATAATGTACAATGTTTATGATAGTGACCTTTGATGACGTCACTTTTAGTTTATGCTTCCAAACTGCTTAAACTTTGATGATTATATGTGTGTTTGTTGTTTATGTTTGACCCTGATGATTGAATGGGGCGTTACAACATAGGATAACCACATACAGCCAACACACATTGCCTGATAGAGATTATCCACCGAAGGCACATTCTCTCAGGACTTCTCCTTGAGTACCTGAGTAAGATCATCTATTGAAAGACACATTTACTCAGGACTCTCCCTATCCATGCTTGAGGAAGATCATCTAATTAAAGGCACATTCCCTCAGGACTTTTCCCTCCCAATACCTGAGAAAGATCATCTAATGAAGGGCACATTCTCTCAGGGATTACATGGATGCCTATGGATTGTCCCAAGGAAGCTCATCCACTTAAGGGCACATTCCCAAGGGGTCCATAGTTCCTTATTCTACTGGCCAGAGAATTCTCATATAACCACATCACACATCATTATCATAACCAATACAGAGCATCACACCATCACAGTGTCTAGCTATAATCAATCATCATCATGCCATCACATACATGTCTCAATCTAACAACATCATACAATTCAGAGGCATGGCATACTAGACCATCACCCTCTTGGGTGTGGTGAACGCAACTAAGGGAAACATTCCCCAAGAACGACGAGCTTACCTGATCTCAGCTTAGAACCAGCTTTCCTAGCCTCGTGGTAACCACCACCAGTGATATGAGTCTCACACCCTACAATAGGCATGCAATTAACAATCAGTAACGGTTTTCAATCGTTTATATGAAAGGAAACACTCTTCATTTCCATATCAATCTGTGTCTTCTAACTTAAGGTTCATCATAGCCCAGCTCTCACTAGGCATCCCATAGACCCTCAGTAGTCTATCTCAGCCTAATCAAGACATCAAAGTCACCGCAGACTCAAGGCAAGTCAGACACAGGGAGCCCTAAGCTCTATACAGCCCCACAACTCAAGAAATCACATAGGGCTTGAACGGTCCATATCATACACATGACACCATTCACATGACCTCTCAGGCAAATCTAACCCATCAACAAGGCTCTAGCATGTCTCAACATCAACAAGTGACTCAACACAAGTTACACATACATAATCATAGAGCCAAAACCAAAGTTCGCCAATCTAACATTTGAGAGCTAATTCTTCATCACTAAACCTTTCTAAACACACTTTTCTACAGGACCCATGGCTAATTCTAGCCCCAGCTCAAGTGGGTCACTATTCACCCAAAATTCCCAAATCACAAATCAACCAGAGGAACTCGAGTTTCTTACCTTAATAACGACAAGAAAGGCTCGTGGACTACTTCTCCTAGCTCAGGTGTCTAAGAATCGACGACGTTCCTTGCCGAACTCAAGTTTTCTGAAGTTCCCCTGAGATAGGGACTTCTCTGATTTTGGGTTTTAGAGTGAGAGAGATGAAGGATTATAACTCACCAAAGGTTCCTCACAAGGTTTATGATCAAAGGCAAGTGTTTAGGCCAAGAAATGAAGGTCTAGGAAGCTTGGAAGCTCTCCCATGGAGTTTAGGCGCTCAGAGGAAGAAGAAGAGGAAGAAATGCCCCAAAAATTCGTAAGCTAACCCTTTTATACTGGGCCTGACTGACATGTCGCATCATTCGTGCTTCTCTAGCGCTGATGGCGCCAAAATCCAGTGCATCTGGCGCCATTGGCATCACTTTGGCGCTACTGGCTCCAATTTCCAACATCTGTGGCGC
The DNA here is from genome assembly GCA_007407185.1 of Glycine tomentella. NCBI lineage: Eukaryota > Viridiplantae > Streptophyta > Magnoliopsida > Fabales > Fabaceae > Glycine > Glycine tomentella. Next base: position 3,236,196 of record PYAF01001934.1, read on the forward strand.
TACTGGCACCACTTTGGCGCCGATAACGCCAAAATCCAGTGCATATGGCGCCATTGGCGCCACTTTGGCGCTACTGGCGCCAATTTCCAGCATCTGTGGCGCTACTGGAGCCACTCTGGCGCTAATGACGCCAAAAATCGTGAAAAATAGTCTTTAGCTATAGTGCCACGCTATCAGCGCCAACTACAGTAAAAGTATTATTATTTTATTAATTTTTTTTAGTAACCATAATTATTATACCATGCCATGCTTTAAGCTTAAAAGTTGAATTCAATGTTTAAGCAGTAAGCAATAAGTTGGAGAATAATCTAAGATTTTTTCAATCCCCAACTTACTACTTACTGTCATATCATGGTTTAAATTTAAAATTTGAATTCCAACATTTAAGCAATAAGCAGTTGGAGAATAATTTAAGATTTTTTTCAATCCCCAATTTACTACTTACTCTCATGCCATGGTTTAAGCTTTAGGCTCCATAGACGAAACTTTTTTTTAGGTATTAGGGAGGGGAGGACACCACTTAAAACCTAAGGTGGGGTTCAATGCCTAACAAAAACAGCCAAAAGAAAAAAAAAAATAAGAGAAGAGATGTATGGCTGACGGGAGGAGAGAAAGAACGCATTTGGTTTATTTTATGTTGCTGATATTTTCTTCAATTCCCTCCCTCCCCCCACCCAAAAAAAATAAAAATAAAGCAACGCATGTTTTCTCCTACTTTTTTCTTTTTTTCAATTTGTGAGTTGATAACAATTTTCCCCTCAAAGATTATCATGATTAAATTAACTATTCTATCCACCTTTTTTATGTTATATCTCTCCATTGAATTTTTTATACATAAATATCTATTTATTTTAAAAAAATTGCTCTCCTTGTAAGAGATAAAATGCGTAATACTTTAGTTCATTAGGTGTTCAAGATTCCTGCATACTGCCTAGCCGAAATGTTCTTCCTTACAATCAATATATATGATTTGGGCCAACCAGGCTTTTATAGGACCCATTCTGAGATGGGAGGTTCCACATGGGCCTCTTAGTCCTACCAGAGAGAGTTGGGCCTACTAATATTTTTGGAGACATTTATTTTCTGCACTGATACAAGATATAATAATGAGAAAGCATGATACAATAGCCAATTTTCCTGAGAGGATCCACAACAACTCATCAAGATTGTCCAAAAATTCATCAAGTACAAATAGTAATGGAGTAGAGGAGTATTCATATCTAAGAAGGATTGTATATCAATGGCTCTAAGATTATCTTTGTTTGTTTTACAAGTAGAAGATTTTCAATCACGTGAATTCTTTAGTGGAATAGACCTTCTCTCTGTAACTGCAAGCCTCCTAATCGAGTACTTACCTGAAATGGAACAGCATAATAATAGATGTGTTTTTTTTTTTCTTTTTCTTTTCAATACTACGAACTGACATAAGTTTCGAGGAATTCTCTTCAATGTTCAGGCTCTTGAGAACATAAACGTCTTTCTCATTTCAATTTTTAGAAATGTTTAGAAACCCTATATACACATGTTTAAATATAAACCATTAAATAATATTTAAATTATATAGATTAAAAGATAAATATACACATATTTTCTTAAATAGTCATGTGATTAATAACTAATTTTATTGGAGTTTAAAGTAAAATCGATCTTTTAAAACACACACGCACATTATTCTTGTGGCCTTGAGGGGGAGACAGCGAAAAGTAGTAATAAGTACTTAAAGGTTGAATATATAATCTAAAAAATACCCCATTAATAAAGTGTCACGTGAAATAGGATCTCAAAAGGGTGCACTGAGTTGTTTTTCCATGTGTGAAAAGAACGGGCCATATGCCCAAAGTAGATAAGAAATTGTTTGATGAGTACTACTTATAGTCTTATAGTGACATCCAATTAACAATTAAATTGTGCAGGGTTCTAAAAAGTAAAAACATGTTATATTATATATTTACATATATCAAGTGTTGATTTTGCTACGATGTTCATTTTATTAACTCTGCTTTTATTAATTTGAATAGTGTTTACGTAATTATTTATTCATTTGTTTTGTTTGGGCCAAATGGATGGGATGTGGGACTAGATCACTGACTGGCTGAGCGCCTGAGCCTAATAGAACATTTAGGGTATGTACAACTTTATTAAGTTTAATTAGGTCTTGAGTCGCATTTGGTTAACTTACGGTTATCCAATCTAGTTAAGACAACTGAAAATACCCCAGCTATTTGTAAACCCAACCCTACTACAACGGTGAAGCCTAGTACCCACCATGGGTCCTAGGCCAGGCTTATCCCAAAACACACACTGCAATATTTCTAGGCACGTGCTTCATATACCATGCATATTTCTCATACACCATTTTTCAATAGTGCATTTCCCTTTATAGCCTTCAATTAAAAAATTAATAATAGTTTATTTTTTAAACTTATTTTCTTTTTCCTCGCGCTCTTCTTCTTCTGCCTGCAACCCACCCGACTTCTTCCCACTGCAAGCGACGGATTCGTTCTTCTTCACTCTACAACGAAGGTTACGAAGCTTAGTTGTTCTTCTTCCCTCTACCATCGTTCGTGGTTCCAGTTATTCCACCGCACCATTTAATCGCCACTCCTTGTTGGAGCTTCTTCATGGATACATTGCCTTTGGTGGTCGTCGTTTCTGCGTCCTGTGACCCTGGTGAGTGGTTTCTTTCTTAATAGTTGTCCATAGTTGTCCATGGTGGTGTGTGGTGGCTGTTGTAGGTCAACAATGGCTGAAACGGATGCGGTAATCCGTAGAAAACATGGAATCAGATTGATGCAGCGCCGTACGGATCCGTCAATCCGTAATGCTCTTACGGATTAGGTGATTTGTGTGAAGGGTATGGAATGAGTAATCCATAAGCTGCATACGAATTACATAATCCGTATGATTCTTACGGATTACCCAATCCGTAAGCTTCATACGGATTACCTAATCCGTAGGAGGCTTACGGATTGACGGATCTGTAACCCTTATACGGATTATGTAATCCGTATGAATCTTACGGATTGAGAAATCTGTAAGCTTCATATGGATTACATAATCCGTATAATGTTTACGGATCGACTGATCTGTATGTGTATTTTTGGAATTTTTTTTTGCATTTCAGTACAAATAGTTGTTTTGGAGTGAAATCAAATTAAAATTAACTAGGTTCTGTGAATAAAAATTGTGTAGTATGACTTGGAATGGTTGAGTGTTAATCTTGCTTTGGTTTTGGACAAATTGAAATAAAATTTTGCTTAGTATGATTTGTAATGGTTAGTTGCATGTGTAGTATGATTTGAAATAAGATTTTGCTTATTTTTGGACAAATGAATATGGTTGTTGCATGTGTAGTATGATTTGTAATGGTTAGTTGGTTGGGTTTGGTTTGAAGTCATGAGTTATTGATAATGGTTATGTATAATTGTTGCTTGTGTAATGGTTTGAAATCATGACTGACATGTAATGGTTGAGTCTTGTTGATGCTATTTGGATTGGTTGGGTTTAGCTAGGTTGATTGGTTATGTAATGATTATTGTTGATTGGTTGGGTTTCGTTTGAAATCATTAGTTACATGTATATGAATGAAAATAAGTTGGAATGGTTGAGTGTTGTTGTTGCTGTTTGGATTGGTTAAGTAAAGATAAGTTAGAACTGTTCTTGCAAGCTACTTATGTGAATCAAACTTGTGTAGGATGACTTGGAATGGTTGAGTGTTATTGGAATAAGAATTTGCTTTGTGTATTAGTTCGAATATTTGAGTGTTGTTGTTGCTTGTGTAGTATTTGGAATGGTGCAGTATTGTTGATGCTTGGTTTGGTTTGAAGTCATGAGTGACATGTATGTGAATGAAGGTTGTGTATAAGTTGGAATAGTTGAGTGTTGTTTATGCTTGTGTAGTATGATTTGGAATGGTTAAGTGTTGTTGTTGCTTGGTTTGGTTTGAAGTCATGAGTGACATGTATACAAATGAAACGCACAGATCATGGTTAAGACTAGAGGAATGCCTCAGAAAGTGGGTGGAAGTGGTAGAACTAATGAAGATGAACCTGCTGAGAGGCGTAGGCCTACAACATCCGTGCGTAGTATAATGATCCTCAAGTATGGCGCGGATGGCGCGAGATACCGTGCGGTTAGCCCCAGGGCATCTTTGTAGAAAACCATGCCTGAGATGTGGCGCTAGTGGCGCCAGGATGGTGCGATCAATGCCATACACTCTAGTAGTTGGCGCGAGTAGCGCCAGGATGGCGCGAAGGGCGCCAGAGTTTCGGGAAGTTGACGCCTTAGGTGCCATAGTGGCGCGAGGGGCGCCATAGTTTCTGGCAGCCAGCCCTGGTAGCGCCAAGGGCGGCGCGAGTGGCGCCGGAAGTGCCCTGGAAGATCAGTTTTCTCTTGATTCCAGCGCGACCCGTGCTAGGTGTGGCGCGGTTGGCGCCACAAGGTCGCTGGAGGTTGGCTCGGCAGTGGGCCCGGTTGGCGCCGTGGGCTCTGGAAGCAGGCACGATCAGCGCGGCAGCTTTGACAGGACCACTATAAAATGGGGGAGTCACGATTTCAGAAGGAAAAACCTTCATTTCTTCTTCCTCCAGCGCCCCACCTCCATTGTTGAAACTCCAACCTTCATTTCTTCACCATAGTTCACCAAAACACCTTCCTTTAAACACCAATCTTGTGGGAAACCTCTAGTGAGCTTGAATCCTTCATCAATCTTCCATAGAAATCCCAAATCAGAGAAATCCCTTTCTCAATGGAAGTTCATAGAACTCGAGTTCGGCGAGGAACTGCGGCGATTCGCGAGACACCCAAGCTTGGGGAAGTCGTCCTTGGGTCTTCCATGTCGTCATTGAGCTAAGAAACTGGAGATTCACCGTTTATTTGTGAGTTGGGGTTTGGGGTGAATAGTGACCCACTTGTGATAGAGCTAGTATTAGCCTTGGGTCCTTTAGAAAAGTGTGTTTAGAACGCTTTGGTGATGAAGGATTAGCTCTCAAATGTTAGTTTGGTGAACTTTGATTCTTGGCTCTATGTAATGCATGTTTAATTGGTATGCTGAGTTGCTTGGCTATGTTGTGACATGCAAGAGTCTTGGTATATGGTTTTGATGTGCTCAAAAGGCTTTTGGAACGGTGTCTTGTGTGTGAAAAGAACCGTTCAAGCCATATGTGAATCCTTGAGCCTTTGGTCTCTATAGAGTTTTGAGCTCTTAATGTTGGCTTGCACCGAGTCTTGTGATGACTGAAGTGCCTGGTGGACATAAGATAGACCGCTGAGGGTCTATGAGATGGCTTGTGAGTGATGAGCTTTGATGAACCTTAAGTTAGAGGACTGTTGTTATGTTTGTGCCTGATATGGCTGTATTGATGCTTGGTATGTGATTGTGTGCCTTGTATAAGGCGTGACACCGCGGGTGTCAGTGGTGTAGACCACATAGCAAGGGAAGAACTGCAGAGCTCGGCTTTGCCAGGTAAGTTCTTGGTCCCTTGGGGATGTTTGCCACTTGTTGTGCTCCACCACACTCCGAGGGAGTGATGGTTGCATTCATGATGCATTCGTTGATGGTTGTTGCATCCTCATAATGATATGTATGCCTGTATCTATGCTTGTAAGTGTATGATGCTTGTTGATAGATCTTATGGCCAGTAAGATAAGTATGGACCTCCCTAGGAGAAGAGCGCACCTCCTAGTTTGGTTTGCTCGTGGGTGATGATGATCCCAGGGTGATGATCATCCCTTAAAACTAAGAGATAGGTGGTCCCGTCACGGTTGAAACCTATTCTCGGAGGTACCATATACGTGCGTCCATGCGTAAGGGGTAGCTCCCGATGGGATGACATGGGTGTGAGTTCCGGTCTCACACTGAGGTTGGTGTTGATGATGATACACCGTACATAGAGCAAGATGACTTGCTTGTATTGTTATAAGGGCCGGGAGGCCAGTATGTTTGTGATGCCTGATGACATGTGTCTTGGAAAGTGAGCCAGGGTGGAGGAGATGCCTCCAAGGACCCTGAGCTTACTGAGATGTATATCTCACCCCGTGTGGGGGTTATGTTGTTTCAGGTGACTCTTCTGGAAGAGAGGAGCGGTCTCAGGGCTGGAGACCCCAATAGAGACAATGTCTGCTTGGCCATGTGGCAGCAGGGAGAGCTGGGAGGCTCGGTTTTGGTTCATGATGGCTTTGTACCCCTGTAGAGGGAAGATGTGTGTGTGTGCACACATGTTTTGCTTTGTATTGTATAGATTTTGTATTCCCTCGTGTGATGAAGGATCTGTGAGATCAAAAGCACTCGGATGCTTATTCTTTTGTATAGACACTGTGAGTGTCAGATGATGTGTATGTACATAACCAGTTTATGTTATGTAATGATGTTTCCTCCTGATTATATCTGTTGAGATATTTGTGATTATCTGCCTATGGTTATGTTTATGTGATTCTGGATTAGCAGGAGCTAGTGTGGCTGTGTTGTTTAAGTTTTATGAGTTCCATACATAATGTAATCAAGAAATATGGTTTCGTTTATGCTTCCGCCAATTTTAATTAAAGTTTAATGCGCTATTTTGATATGATAAATGTTAATACACCGGAGGCCTATGGGGTGTTATACGTAGGCAAAGGTTACATCATGTAGTTGCTGAGGATCCCGTTGTTAAGGAACCTCATATGGATACCGACATTCCTGGGACAGAGGATGTTGGTGTTGAGACAGAATCATATCCAGGGGGGCCAGAAGATTGTTTCGTTTTAACTTCTTATGCGGATCATGTTGCCCTTAGAGCGTGGGCTGGAGAGGTATCATTATGTGAATTTTCATACCTTAATAAGCATTATTATTTATAATATAGATGTAAACTGATATACTATTTATTGCAGGAACGTCCTGAGCCAAAGCTCGCTTCCCACGGACATAAAGTGATTAAATTTGGGAAGCCAGCTGCAGAGATCCAGGGCTTGGTGGCTACGTCGGGGCTAGCTCCTTTGATCTCATGTTGTGTGGAAACTGGGGACAGGGGATTGCTATCTGCTTTTGTGGAGAGATGGCACCCTGAAACCAGTAGCTTCCACCTGCCTGTGGGGGAAGTCACCATGACACTGGATGACATCGCCTCTATCTTGCATATCCCTGTTATAGGAACGTTGCAGTCCTACGATGCAATCGACTTAGGAGTGGCCATTACCATGTTGGTTGATCTGCTGGAAGTAACCGTTGAAGAAGCCGACGTAGAGACGACCCAATGTCATGGGGAATATGTCCGCTTATCCTGGCTACGAGAATTGTGTGATAAGAAGTGTGAAGCTAGGCAGTGGACATTAGCGGCAAGGGCTTACTTGCTTCATCTAGTGGGCTGCACTGTGTTTGCTAACAAGACTGTCACACATATAGGTGTGATATTCTTGGAAGCTTTATGGGACATAGATGAAGGTGCCAGATACTCTTGGGGAGCGGCTGCTTTGGTGCACATGTATGATAACTTGAATTATGCATGTAAGCACCATGGGAAGCACCTGGCTGGCTACATTACGCTTTTACAGGTATTAGTGGTTATAATTGATTTATTTAGTGTATTACCTGTTGTTGGTTTGTGTTATTGATTAATTCATTGTAATATGCAGTGCTGGATATATGAGCATTTTCCTATGGTAGGGAATGTTGTTCTGAATGATGAGTACCAGGAGGTTCAGCCACGTGCCCACCGGTGGAAGATTGCGAGGGCGTTACCTTTGGCAGCCTATCGGTCGCGTATAGATAGGTTGAGTACTGGTGATGTTTGCTGGACACCGTATCAGGAGCACCGTGATCACAGAGAGTTTGAGATGATATCATTATATTCTGGGCCCATCAGATGGGGCCCATATACTGTCAGATATCTGCCAGAGCGGGTGCTGAGGCAATTTGGATATGTTCAGCACATTCCTGAGATGAGGGTGTGTCAGATGCTTTCTTCGGAGGAGGTTGACGACAGATGGACGCACTTCACAGAGTACATTGTTGCCACTGGGGACTTGGTTGATTATCCGGGTCAACATCTTGCTGGATATATGGAGTGGTTTTACCGTGTATCACATCCAATGATGGCTCCCACACAGTACGAGGCAGCTCGTTCACGTACTTGTCATGATGCAACTACTACAGCAGTACCAGTTGCTCCCCCGATGCATCACTCCCCTGACGATGCTAGCGCAGGTTTTGAGTCGACTATTTCTACGCCAGAGCATACCCCTCAACATGCACTGGTAGTAAATTAAACATTATATTATATATGCACTATGAAATCTATGTATTTCTGTACTACATAGTCAAAGTTAATCCCATTCATGTACCTATGTCAGGTTGTTTGCGAACAGATTGCTGAGGGGTTGCAACATATGCTTGACATGAGGATGGTCACAGAGGGCACTGGTGCATACTCTATGATCGAGCAACTGTTGCATGTTGCTCGAGCTGTGACAGATGATCGTTTAGTGTATACACGTACTACACGACCTAGGCAGACACAGTGCAGGCGACAATAACTTTTGTTTATATCATTGATGTAGGTCCATGTTGAACATAAATGAACGCATATGAATTGTAATATTTAAGTATTTGAACCTTTATGAAATTAAATAGAACTTTCCTTATTCAAAAATTGTCTAAACATCTCCTAAATCAACATGTTGGGAAAAAGAACCAAAATGGTGTTTTTTTACAAAATATTTATCGATAAGGGGCTGTTTCAAGACTATTTACAAAACTGGGGCTGTGTAACATGCCTGAATTAGGCATGTTACAACACGCCTAGATTGGGCATGTTGTAACATGCCTAATTCAGGCATGTTACAGCTGCCCCATTTTTGCAAATAGCCCCCCCCCCCGGCTCCCCAGTTGGTTCATATATTGGCTTCCAATGTTCTCTGTCTCTGCTAAACTGCCATCATTATGATATTTTTTCATTTTTTAAGAGATTTTGAAGGTGTTTTGAGTGACGAGAAGCATGCGTTCAAGTGGTGATTCTGTTCGTGTTTGAGGGATTAGGGTTTGCTGGGCATGGTTAGGTTGTGTTTAGGGTATGGTCATGTGACGTTAGTTTGTGGTTAAGGGTTTAGGGTGGGCATTTATGTTTGTGACATTTATGTTTAGCATGCTCGGTCTAACTATTATTTAATGACGTTAACCCCACAATGAGGGTTCTCTCACCTTGAGTATAGTTTATCCTTTGCAGTGGCTTTTTCTTTCGTGAGTGTAGGCAGAATCCCTGGATCTAGTGGCCAGTGAATCACTGATCAAAAAGAAGAAACTTTGAGATTTTGAATGATGGAAGGAAGCTGAGATACATGGTGTGTTAGAAAGCTTATGGGAACCACTGACTAGCAAAAACAAATCGCCAAGCGTGTAAAGACAAAAAATAGCAGAACACGGACAGATATACACTTTGCCTCACAAATTCTCAAAAGCCAAAGGTCAGAAGCATGATAGAGATAAGACAGTAGGAAACGTGTGAAGCATAAATGGTTGATTAATATTAATCTAGTCAAATTTTAAATCGTTTTTTCATAGATTTTTGAAGTTGTTTTGAGTTACGAGAAGCATAAGTTCAAGTGGTGATTCTGTTCGCGTTTGAGGGATTAGGGTTTGCTGGGCATGGTTAGGTTGTGTTTAGGGTATGATCATGTGACGATAGTTTGTGGTTAAGGGTTTAGGATTTGGTGGGCATGGTACGTGACGTTTGGGCTAGGGTTGGGTTAGGGTTGGGTGTCATGGTCATGTGACGATGGTTTGCGGCTAAGGGTTTAGGGTTTGGTGGGCATGGTATGTGACGTTTGGGCTAGGGTTAGGTTAGGGTTGGTTTCATGGTTCTGGTTGCATGGTTTAGGGTTGGTGGGCGTGTTGAATGACGCCCAACTTGGGCGTCTTCTTCAATGACGCCGAACTTGGGCGTCCCCAGAAAAAATGAATCACTTAACGTTTATAAGTATCTA
>PYAF01001934.1:3247501-3259817 GCA_007407185.1 Glycine tomentella
TTAATCTTACAAAGCTATGGAAGGAAGGGTTTTCCAGGTATTAATCCCTTCAAGTATCCATCTTGGGCTACTTTTCCTAAAGTGGAAGAACGTGCTCTTTGAGTATATAGAGAAGGAAATCAATGCTCAAAGACTTTCCCATCAGACACATTGCTGCTCCAAATCCAAAAAAAACTTGATCTTTTAGCATATGCCAACTACAAGGAAGGTCTTCCCCCTTGGTGCCACTATTTGGAGAAGCAACGAGGTAGAACCTTTTGAGATGCCTTTCTCCATTACACTTGACCCCCAACAGCTTCTCGGTTCGATGTACGTGATTAATGTAGTTCTTCCTTGAGACAGAATCAAGATTTAAAGAAACTTTTGACCAACCAGATATATTAAGGCTCATCTTCGCAGACTCTTAAAACATGAGCTTCAAGCTCTAAAGCAAAAGATTGAACTCACTAATCTGGATGGGTCTTGGGTTTGGTTGGGGTTTAGGGATTGGTTGGGGTTTAGGGTTTGGCTAAGGTCTTGGGTTTAGGGTTTATGGTTTAGGGTTTGGTTGGGGTTTAGGGGTTGGGTATTCGGGTAAGGGGTTAGGGTTGTGTCGGCAGGCGTACATGGTGTTTGGGGTTTAGGACGTCATTCAACACGCCCACCAACCCTAAACCATGCAACCAGAATCATGAAATCTAAGCCTAACCCAACCCTAGCCCAAACGTCACGTACCATGCCCACCAAACCCTAAACCCTTAACCGCAAACCATTGTCACATACCATCCCTCAAACGCGAACATAATCACCACTTGAACTCAGGCTTCTCGTCACTCAAAACAACTTCAAAAATCTCTGAAAAAAACGAAAATACACTCGAATGGTAGGCAGTTTAGCAAAGACACAGAAGACTGCAAGGCAACATATGAGGAAAATGCTGACGGGGGGCCATATTTGCAAAAATGGGGCAGCTGTAACATGCCTGAATTAGGCATGTTACAACACGCCCAATCTAGGCGTGTTGTAACATGCCTAATTCAGGCATGTTACACAGCCCCAGTTTTGTAAATAGTTTTGAAACAGCCCCTTATCGGTAAATATTTTGTAAAAAACACCATTTTGGTTCTTTTGCCCAACATGTTGTGTGCGTACTTTCATACATTTCCATTCGACTAATATAATAAGCACGCCACTTTTGAGCTTCATTGGTACAATGAGTAGACCACAACAAGGCCGTGTATGGCAATGGACAATTCTCTTGTAAAAATACCTGTTTGCATTCCAACCAAATTAAAATTAACTAGGTTCTACGTAGTTAAAATAATAACAAGTGAAGGCAAACAGTTAAAATCATACCTGAACAAAGTGGTTACCAAAAACATGACCAATGCATAGTATGCGATGAACCTGTGGATCTCTAGGAGGTTGGCTCCTTAGAGGGAAGAACGTCATACTTTGCTGAAGTGAAAGAGAGACTAGAATGACGTTGTATCTCGATGCAATAACATGACCCATATCCGTAATATCCATCCATTTATCCATAGTCACCTATAAATATACAGTTAATGAAATACATTAAATGCATAATGGTTTGGTAGTAAAGGCATAGGACAACAACATGCAACGATGTTTTACCTTTGACAATCCATCAACCAATAGGGATCGCTTCAAGCTTTCAAATCTATGTATCCCGCCGAACAAGGCGATATATCCATCAGTTCATTCTGCAAGTTCCTTTAGCAAATGATTGCATACCAAAGACCAAGATTCTTCACCATAACCTAATAAGGTTGTAATTACACGATATCCACAATTACCATCCGCTTTCACATCGATGATATTCAGGATAAGTTTATGCATAAATGGATGAAATTGGTCCAGCATTGGAACCATCCTGCATTGCTGCATAACATCAGATTCCGAAATGGATTGTTTTGGAGTGGAGCATCTATTCTGCACGAAATGTAACTCGTCTACATACTCAAAGTAAGACGGGTCCCTTCTCGTTGACCTTTCGTGCTTTGTCATTTTCTTCTTTGGAGTACCTTTAGTTTTTACCTTATCAGGGGGAGGGCACATGTAATTTAAATCAGGGTACGCGATTTCTTTAAGCTTACTCTTTAGTGTCATTTTCCCACACAAATCAAGTTTTTCAAATCGGCGTGATATCACTTCCATCTCTTTAGTAATGGTTACTTCTAATTCATCCATACCTTCATCTGAAAAGTTTAATCTCCACCAAAAAATATGAACGGTGTCAATTGGGATGGTCCCAAGTACATACTTGGCTATCTCACACGCACAAGGCAAACCATGTGTTGTTCTCATAACACACCCACAACGAGAATGATTTTTTCCTGCATAATGGACTCGCTCATACTCAGCAGCAATTTGGTTTAATGCATAACTAGACACCATGCCAACAAGTCTCTTGTATAAAGTTATTTTAAAAACATGCCTCACCACATGTGTGCTTTTCTCCAAAGATGCCTTGATTTCAGTGTGTTGCAAGGTGATCATATTGTTCATGGCATCTCAAATAGTGCATAAGTCTCCAACACTATTCTGCAGTAGCCGCTTTAAGGTCCAATGGGCAGACTTCGCCCTGTAATGTATGATAACAAATAATATTTTAAAGGACAATAAAATTACGGAAATTTCAAACTAAGCAATGTCAAATAACGAACTTACCTATTTGTTGTTGTATTTCCAAAATGCAAAACTTTATTCGTCCATGCTGTCACAAATTTCTCTTTGTGGGAATTCAACCAAGTGTCCTTGACATAATCAACAAACGTAGGCCACGGTGCACATGCAACTTCAAATTGCTTAAGATACTGATCATATTCCTTCTCAGTACCACAATCAACAAGACTTCCCCATACTTCCATCAGATAATCCCATGCATTCTTCTGCCTAACATAAGTTTTACATTTTGCCTTCATATTCTTGTCAATGTGAAATCGACACAATAAATTTGTTACCTCTGGAAAAATAGCTTTCACAACACTCATCATTGTTGAATCCATATCTGTAACAATAACCTTAGGGAAAAATTCAACTTTATAAAAAATGCCTCTAAACCGTTCAAGTGCCCAGACAACATTGTTTACGCATTCAGCCTCTAAATAGGCAAATGCAGCTGACAATATCATGCCAGTTGGTGTGACACCAACAATGTCTAGCAAAGGAAGTTTGTACCTGTTTGTTTTATAGGTACTGTCAATCAAAAACACCAAATGATATGCTTTGCTCAATTGCACTGCAGCTGGATGTGCCTAAAACAAGTCACGTACAACATTTTCATCCTTTAATCGATGCCAATGAATATACATGTCGCGTTCAAGAAGTTTCATTAGTTGTTGCATTTCAGTATTACCGCCTCTTGTATGCGTCTGGTATGCATATCTTGCATTGTATATTTGTTTCAAACTTGTTACATTATTTTCATTGTGTTCCTTCAATGTTAGAAGAATATTTTTTGATTTGACCATCGCCCTTGTCATATAAGCAACAATGGTCTTCTCATCATCAGTTATTCGACCAGCATATTGGTGTCCACAAAATGACTTGGCCAATACATGATTATGATTTCCATATATTAGCTTCACCATCCAGCCTTGTCCTCTCGGAATTGGTTTGCCTCGCAGCTTAAAAGGACACTCGCATTTTCTACTGCTAGTGGTTAAAGGTGTGAAACCTTTTTTCCATGCTCTATACTTTTCACTCCTTTCACAACCAATTAACACAAATGGCGTTCTTCCTATTTTTCCAATTTTCATGTCACTCCTCATTATAATCGCTACAAAATCATTCTCAAATGCAACCGTACGAGCTCATTTCAATACCGCATCACGCGATTCAAACACCTACACAAATGCATAATTCATATTGAATCTTCAAAATTGATTCATGTAACAAGTTCATTAAAATCCACATAATTACCTCATTTGTTTAGAACGCTGCAGAACAATCAATTAAACAATCATTATCTTCAAACTGATCAGGCTCTGGTCAAATGTCTTCATTCATATAAATTTCTTCAGCCATTATACTCTCATACATCCACTCATTGTTGTCCATCCTAATAAAGGAAAAAAAATTAAAGTTAACATACACACCATCATTTGGAAGCCTATAAAAACACATACACAATAAATAATAACATTTCATGCACCATCATTATATTTAAACAAAAGCTAAATTTTTAACTGACATCTACTCAAATTTAAAAATTACAAAATGAAACTCAACTAATTAACCTTCTAATTTTTGTTTTTAACCTGTACGGATTATGTAATCCGTATGACTCATACGGATCACACAATCCGTATGAGTCATACAGATTACATAATCAGTATTGTCATGCATGCACCAGCTTTTACGGATTACCGCATCCCTAATGCAAAAAAAAAAAATCACTCACCTGCACCACCAAACACGCTCTACTCCGGCCAAAAACCACCTCCAGGAATGCAAAGCTCAAATCGGAAGGCACCCCTCAATCAAAGCAAATGCATAACAATCACCTAACAAGATGGAAACAAGCAATGCCCGGCTCAACACAAATGGCGACAATGGTGTAGTAAGTCCGTGAGTGAAGCAGCATTCCACACCAAGTACATTTATGTGCTTTTCATTCATTAAGGGCATTTACGAAATTATTAAAAATTGAAATGGTGTAGGAGAAAAACTGTTGGTGTGTGAAGCACGTGCCATATTTCTAGGGGAGTTGATATTGACCCTTCCAAATTTGCTATTGGCCCCATACCAGTACATTTAAAAGACTAAAATATCCTTTATTCTTCCTCCAATTATTGGCACCCAGCCTTCCCACCACCCTCTCTTCCTTTCTTTTCTCATCCCTTCCTTTCTCCTTCCCTCTTTCCCCATCTATTACCTCCTTGCCTCATGAAGCCCTCCTTATTCACGATATTTCTTTTTGTATTTGTCAACATAATGGAATCACAATTTCTTTGTGATTCTATTTTTTTTCTTCTGTTTTTCTGGTAACCACAATGAAATCACGTTGTGTTGTAGAATTTGCCTCACAACATAATCGTGATTATGTTGTGTTGCAATTTCTGTATAATGCACAACAGAATCACACTTCCATTGCATTTTTTTTACACTTCACTAATGCAACGGAAGTATGTTTCCACTATACAAAGTGGGGAAGGGCATCTTTTGAAATTTTCAAATGTTGATAGGGGCCAAGAGCAATATTGTTGGGACCAATAGCAACCCCGTAATTCTGGGCATTGTCTACAATGATTTTGCGGTGAACTTTGTCTTCTTACTTAATATGCTTCACACATACATTTTTGTAGTCGCAACAGTTGGGAATCAAAAGTTCATAATAATATATAAGAGGAGTATCAACAATACATTATTTATCATATTAGAAGAAATTTATTCGAAATAAAAAAGATCATGAATAAGACTTTTAAATATAAGTAGGACCCATAAAATTATGTGATTTTTAATACATTTGAGTATACATTGTAGAATGCATTCAAAAGAATTTGTTAGAGATTTATTAAAATTGTTATTAGACATTATGGGTGAGTTTGTTTAAACTTCAAAAAATAACGTTAAAATAAACCCTTTTTGATATATGATTGAGCGTTTTTAGTATAATATTTTTCTATTCTTATTAGCTTATTTAACTTCTCTTGGATTCTTATTTTTCTCATTTTAACTCAGTTTTGATTTTAGGCAAATAATTTGGCTTAATTGATAATTGTTGCTTATTTTCAGATTTTGTGCTTACTTGACTTATCTTCCTTGTGCAGGACCTATAGGATTCTACAAAACTCCAAATGGAGCATGAGTATTCCTTTGAAAACTAAGGAAAAAAATCTATAATTTTGTCAGATTTAAGCGTGGACTAATTCTGCCGTTTTTGAGAGTCAAATTAGGCTTGGAAGTTAGAACATCTGCACTTGAGTTTTGGGCTTCGAGTTTAGATTTTGATTGATGTAATTAGCATAATTAGTTAGTTTATATGGGCCTAATCAAAGCCCATCCCATAATTTTGTTCAATAACCATATATTAGTGTAGTTAGGAGTTATTTGAGATACACATACAGACACAAACACACAGATACAAAAATAGAATTTTTAGTTTCTTGTGTAAGTTTTCAGAATTAAATTTTTTTCTCTTTTTCTCTCAATTGTTCTTCATTGTTCTTTAGTTTTCTTTGTTCTTCTTTTTTTTCACACAAATTTTGTGGCTCTTCCATTGATGATGATCGTGGAAGGCTAAACAATCAATCATTCCAAGGATCCAGTCCAAGTAAGAGGAATTTGAGTTCTGATGTGGTATTCTAATTTCTGTGTGAATGTTCATCTTCTTCTTCAATCCTCTTTACGATTTTCATGATTATAAATATGTTTAAGATTGAAAACAAATTAGGTTATGTATTTATTTCCTAATTTAAATTTTAATCATAGATTAATTGGATGATATTTCAACTCGATTTGTGATTTCAATTGATTTATGAGTTAATTTGATTGAACTGCTTCTAATGATATTGAATGAACCTTCATAATATGATCATTATATGATAACTATAATAATTTGCATTGCTTGATTTGGTGAATTGGATTGATATTCTTGAATCTATTTTACAACATCTTTTATCAATTCCGTTAGTTTATGCATTTTTCTTCAATTCTTGTTTGTGTTTCTGTAATTTTTGTTCACTACAAACTGTTTGATAAAATTTCCCTATTGTTTATAAGTGAATTAAGTCAAGAACCAAATTGGATTATATCTCTAAGTCGACCTAGGTTAATCTTATACTACATAATTATTTTAGTTTATTTGTTTTGTAGCAATTCGATAGTCGTTATCAATGTATGAACTTTTTAAAGAAACATATAGGATTTGCTTCTTAGAATAAGTAGAAAACCAATTTTTTTAAGCATAACCAATTTAGACAAATATATTAAAAAATAGAAAATTGCTTATTTTATTAAAATAAACATTAATTTCAACAAATAAGTTTAAACAAACTTAAGTGAGGTGTGGGATAAATTTATCTTTATGTTTATCCAACATGAAAATTTGTTAGGGTTATTTACTTGAATTCGACCTGATCAAGTCTTGATAAGTTAAGAACAAGATCATGTCAATTTGATCTTAGTGTTATACAAAGATATATTAGTGTTATAAATAGTACTAGAAATATATTCTTTAATGTGCTCTTTTAAATATATATTTTTATTGGTTAAAATTGATTAAACATTATAAAATTAAGAAAGAAGTTCATATATCGGATCACTGAATTTTATAATTTTTAATAAATTTTAATTAATGAAAGAAAATTTATTCAAAAGAGTATCTTTTCGGTTCTTAGCATTTCTCCTAGTGTTATACTTAGTAGGGAAAATATGTGAAAATCAATTAAGGTACGTAGGTTGGTTAGGTGTAAAGACTATTGGATACCACCACTGAAAAAGTGGAATGTATAACTTTTAGTCCCATAAAAAAAAAAGGTCAAAGGAGACTAAGAAATGACATGGAAAAAAAATAATAAAACTTATAGTGAAAAATATTCCTTAGAATTTGGTTTTTTAACTCATTGGTGTTTAATGGTTCATTCATGTAACTAATCTTGTTTAGTGAGATACGGTTATTGTTAGTGTTCTTTTAAAACAAGTATTTTTTTTCGCTTGTTTTATTGGTTGATTTTGTTTTTAAATATGATTTTGAGAATTAAAAAAAAGTGAATTGTGTTTGTTTTAACTACCATAAGAGTCTTTGGCTCTTTAATGAAATTGAGAAGTATTTTCATAAATTTCAATCTATTAAGTCGATTATAAAATTAATTTTTAATTAATACTTAGAAACACATAAAGTTATTCACTTTTAAAATTAAACTCAGATTCTCCTCTACCAATTCAATATGTATTAGCTATTGAGTTACGGTCGCTATGATGTATCATAAAATTAAAAGAAAGATTACAAATGGTGGTGGTGGTGGTCCATACTCCCAAGTGACTGGTCTTTAGACCTCAGCATAGTGCTTTTATTATGAAAAGAACTATTCTACGAGAGAAAATGGAGGGGATAAAAGAAGAGAGTTTCGACAATAAGTTATTACCAAAGAACTTTTATGCTGGATAATGTTTCAATCTCAAATATGAATTAGAGAGCACATATCACCATCCACTAGTGGATTTATTATGTTATGACCATCACTGGCAGAAACAAAAAGTTTGTGATCTTTGGATTTTTCCGTCCAAAATAGACTTAATAATAGAAAAGGGTGAAAAGCTTAAATGTAAGTTCGACCCGATTGGAAAGACACGTAGTTTCAATTGTTTTGTTGCAATCATCATAATCCCGGACCTTGATAAACACATAAATAGAACTCGTTTTTGCTTTCCAATTATTATAGATGGTCAGACATACACGGATTTAAAATTGTCACATCAAGTTAAAGTTCCTAAAAATAATGTACCCAAATAATTAATTATAATTTAATTTTATCCGTATGAAAGTTGTTGTGTTAGATGAAAATTATACAATGCATGAACAATATATATATCCATTCTCAATTTGGATGAGAGAAAAAATAATTATGCAATCATAAAGAGTGTATCTTTTATAACAAAACGAGATATCCTTAAAATGATATTGTTTATTTTATTAAAAAAATTGACGGTATATATTATGCATTCTCCGTTTATTGGAAACTACTACATTAATGTCAAGAGAAAAAGTAAATGTCTATCAATCTTTCACCGCAGAAGAATAAAATAAATAAATAAATAAAAAACAAAGCTTAATATTAAATTAATGATGGTGAGTTGCCCACTTGTCATATAACCTAAATTCCATGGATATAGAAACGGCAAAGGTTCGTAGAACATATAGAATTAAAAAAAAAGTACAAAATGACCATCCGAAGGATAGAAGGACAAATCAAGAATTTCAAATGGAAGGGTCAGCTTCCAGCATTTATATCAAACAATCTTTTTTTAAGCTATGCATAATCCATAGGATTGATCGATGTAGATATGATAACCCATAGGCAACGCTAATTCATATATATTCTATTGAGTTTGAGGGATCAGCTGTACTGCAATAATCAGGAAAAATAAATAAATCACTAAGTACATATATTAACTTATATGAATTATTCCATCTTAATTAATAATTTTGAGTTTGAGTTCAGAATGTGATTAATTTAAATATTCGAGAAAAGAAATTTTCTATGTATAATACATTATGTCTTAACAAAATAAAAAATTCAGGAAAACAAATAAAGCTCGCAAATTATTGACTTTCCTTTCTTCACTCCTTTGGGTGAAAGTAAGAGATTAACTGGATGATGGAAAACTTTTATGGGTGGTGGATGAGTTATATGAGCTTGACAATTGGCCTTCAAAGCAAAACCCTTCTACTTTATTTTCTTTCTTTCGTTCTTTGATTTTCAATATATTATTATTCATTCAAAAGTGGAGAATATGTAATGGATGATTTACTCGTACTCATGGGAAAAGGGAAAACTAAGAAGTGGTTGATTGGAAAAGGGGCTTGTGCACTTCAAAGTGGAGGATGCAAGAAAAACCCTTTTTCATGCTTGGAGGGGCCCTATGTTTTTTTTGTTTCCAAGGTAGAAAAAAAGTAGTGTTGTATGATGGAGGCTGTGAGGCAAACCCCTTGTCCATGTCAAGAACACTACACCATAAAATTTGTTTGCTCAGACTGGTTTTCATTGATTGTGACCCTAAGGTCAATTGCTTAAGAGTGATGTACCATGAGAGATTTGATTTTTGTATCGCGTATTGTGTTGGAAGGAAGTGCTTTTCACATAATAATAGTATTATTAATTGTTAATCATCATTCTTTGGTGCAATAGCTAGCTTTGGTGCAATGTTTATCCACACCACCAGTCTTATTAAAATGGACCTCTGCTACATATCCATATGGACCACATCCATTCATAATTAACTTCAAATCATAGTACAAATTAAGATGAATTGACCAAATGGAGTCACATAGGTATAAGTTTGACACCGTGTGACAAATCTTTATTTTTTATTTGCAGATATTTTGTATGTTTTAATCTTAATATGAACCAATCTTATCACCATTAGTAATCTCAAATTATTATAATTTATTAATACAAGTTATTGGTTTGAGTAGTATTAAACTTAAACCTCTTAATTAAGATATTGAATTTAAGTCTTAAGTATAAAAAAGATATAATTAAAAAAAATTATTAAAGATGTTCAACCAGATTTTTTATATATAAAAATAAATTATCAACAAAATTAATAAATAATTCATACCAATAATATGATAATAAAAAAATATTATAATTTATAGTGCTCAAGTCCAGACATACCTAGCTCTCTCTTATCCTATTGTAATCTATTATCTTGTTTGTTTCCTTTTTCTCTTATTTATATTTTTGTGTGTGTGTTGTGGTGTTCTGTTCACGTGCTATTCTTCACTGTTCATATTGGCAATTTCTTCGCTTTTCATTTGGGATCTTATTTTTAATTAATGGGTTTCTAATTGGATGTTAATCTTGAATTTATGTACATATATAATGATAAAGCCAAGCGACGTAAAAAGTTGTTACATGTTCATACTCTATTTTTATAGGTAGGATGATAATCATAATAATAACAAATTACGGTATTTATAATCTAAATTAAAGTAATTAAATTGAGATTAAAGTTAGTTTGATGATAAAACGAGAAGAAAGGAAGATAAAAGTTGTGAGTTTGATTCTCTTCATTAACAAAAAAAATAAATAACTAACATTTGATGATAAAAGAAAATAATTAAATTGAAATTAAGTTTTATGATTAATTAGACAAAACATGTTAAAATGAAATTAATAATAGGAAAATGATTGATCGGAGGTGACATCCTCGTAACCTTTAAAATTTAGGTACAAATATGATAGTTTGATAGTTTTTTTTTTTTTTAGAATAAAAATATTGTGCAATTGTGATAAAAAAAAAAAATAGTAAAATCGAACTTTTTTGAGTGAGTTTGTTTCATGGATTAAAAGTGTATTATGGAGAATATATATTTATGAGAATGTAATATTTTTATATTTGTTACAAGTTTATAAAAAGTATTTATGGGTATTATTATTTTTGAGAATGTTATAATTTTCTTTTTTTATAGTTTTCCTACATTTCTAGTCTCATGAAGAGAGAGTGGGAAAGTAATATTTCCATGAAAAATAATATGAGAATTATTGTTTAATACATATGTAACTTTTTTCTTTATTATTTTATTTAAATTATTTTAAATTTTAAAAATTATTTCTAGAAATATTAAAATATAATCAAACATATTTTTTTTTAAAAAATACCGAAAATAATATTTTCATATTATATTCTAGGGATTCCTGAAAACTTAACCTGAAGTAAGTTTCCCCTTTAAATTAACTAGCACAGACAAAATTATGATGATATCTTAAAAAGAAAAAGGAATTTATTGGACTTGACGCTTTCTTGATTAATCCTTAGGTTTTAAGACACGCAACAACTTGGTGTTTAATTAGAACTCTTCTTTAAAATAAAGATGTCATAACAAAATTAATTTGATAAAAAAATATTAATTTGAAGTTAAAACGTCTAATGGATATGAGCTATGATAGGAAAAATGGCTTGAGCGTACACTATTGCTAATAATAATCTTACATTTTGGGGTGTATGAGCTACGTTAGTTTAGAAATCTTAAAATTAATAAAAATTAAAATTAAAAATATCAAAACATAGATATTGTTATGTATGTTTTCCAGAACACAAATGTACAGCACGAAAGTACTGTATGATTACTGTTTGATCACTCTAATTCCGTAACTCCAAAAATATCAATGGGGAATGATACCTTGAAGGAGATGATCACAGAGATACACCAATTGACGTGGGATGTGTGCTCTGTGTAATTGAAAGAGAGAGAGCTAGAGTGTGTGTACCTTATTGGCAGCTACCAGCGGGTATTTATAGGCATATTACCTTGTAGATGAGATATGAACTGATCCCGAGATTTTCGGCCCCGTTCATCACGTTCTCAACTGTCACTGTAGACGAAGTCATACCCACGTTCTAGGAGTCAGTTAAGTCCACGATCTTTTAATAATAATTGGGCCAATGACTAAGCCCAAACTATTATTGCCATAACAGTTGCCCCCCAGCCCGGTCATCAAGCATTCTTGATGACTGGGATGCATCATATGTTTCCATTTTATGTTTCCCCGGGTAGACTTTCTCCGCTTATGGGCGCTTGATTATGCTGATTCGGATAGGAATTAATCGAAATATGTTCTTCCGGCTATATTTATCCGAGTAGAAT